>JASPKZ010003582.1:0-10112 GCA_030220185.1 Diploptera punctata | reverse complement strand
GGGTGTATAGAGAGAAGAGTGTTTCTTTGTTAGGCAGATACACGTAAGTTTTCACACGCACGTATTTTCATTACTTTATAGAATGAAAAAGATATTTTTTATAAATATTAAGCCCACATTTGGTGTAATTTAACAACAAATTGCAGCAGATGGATAAGTTGTCCGAAAGGCTTTCAAGGAATTAAAATACATTGGATTTGAGGAAACATTAAATTAATTACATACGTTAGAATATAATTTTATTTATTTACATTATAAACTGAACTGTGATATGAAATGTATACTTTTTGGTCTATTTAAAATATAAATTTTATATATTAGGAAATAATTACCTTCAGTTTTAATAATTTGATTAAATAAATTTGGAGTTTTTTATTTTCTATTTTTTTAATTCATAACTAGTTAATACCCGGCGTGCTACGCCTATGTAAATGAAAATTAATATGCTATCATGTTTAGTGTGTATAAGTGAAAGGAAAAATAATTACAAATTTATATTTTCTAGATACCCCGTGCTAATTACACGGTGTTGCTCGGGAATCTACTTATCCCGATCTTCTTGACATAAATGAGCTGAAAATACGAAAATAATGTGTTATATGTTTAGTTAATAAGTGAGAGGAAAACATTAGGCCTATTTCGTAAATATTTTTGATACTCCGTGCTGTTTACTCGGCGTTGTTCGGGAAACTACTCATCACGATCTTCTTGGCATAAATGAGGCTGAAAGACAAAATTAATGTACTTCTTATGATTAGTTGAATGAGTAAAATGAAAAATAATTATAAATATATATATATATATATATAATATAATAGCTTTATTTTACCTGGCAGAGTTAAAGCCTTAAGGCCTGTCTACCATTCAACCAGGTTAAAAAAAATACAAAAAAATAGTCTTACATCTAAATTACAATATATTATATATATATAATATATGTATATAGGCCTATATAAACGATTACAAGTTATGAATACCAATTACAATTAATATTTATAATGAATTTTGATTTACTCTAAATTTAACGAATTAAATATATAATATGTACAAGATATATAAAAACGAGGATAAGATTAATGACATAGTATAAAGTTAAATAAATAGAGAAAAATTAATTATTAGACAACAAGTAACTGTATAAGCGTGACTTAAAGTGCCAAGTGTGCGGCAACCCCTGATATCTTGAGGAAGGAGATTCCAGGAGCGGGCACGAGGCTACTGTGAAGGAAGTAGAATAGGAGGAAGTGCTATGAAGAGGAATTGTTAGGCAGACTGCTATCTTGTGAACCTAGTGTCAATATTGTGGTAAGAGGATACCTTCTCAAATCTGGACGCCAGGTAAGTAGGAATGTAGGATATTCAGAAGCTTGAAAAAGTAGGAATGAAAGAGAGTGCAATTTACGTCTGTCAGTAACGACGGAGCCAAGAGAGGTTATTAAAGTGTTCGGAAATATGGTCATAACGGTGGATATTGAAAATGAATCGAACGCAAGCATTATGAACACACTGCAGTCTCTGCGACAAGTCATAGTTTAGATCATTATATATAATGTCACAATAATCGAAGTGTGGTAACACAAGATCAGCACAAGGATTTGGTTTTAACGAAACTGGGAGAAAATTCTTTAAAAACGTCTAAGATAATGTAAAATGGAGAAAGTCTTTTTACATATGTGTTTCAGACGAGGAGTAGCAAGATCCAAATGTTCACACATAACCGAGATTAATCCTAAGTTGTGGAGATGATCAGCAACATATGTATCACAATACATTAACAGATCAACGCCGGGTAATAAGTTCTCAGGGGATTTCAAACGGCGGCGCTCTCCTACCCTGGAGAGGCGCCAAAACTTTAAAAATAGTCCTAAAAATGTTATACACGCTGTATCATTTTGTAAATTAACATATATAATACATGCAACACAAGTACTTCATTCTGCATAAATAAAATTGTATCTAGGGTAATCTTACTAGAGGTTTTGATTTATCTAAAGAAAAACCAAAAACGTGAGAGGGATTTGAATTGACATTTTCACTATTACATGAAGGTATACAAAAATTAAAAGAGATTTGCCGCAAACTTAGTTACTTTCAAGTAAGGTTTATACTTACCTATATTAAATAATAATATTTTCCTCCAGAGTAAATTTATACTAGGTCATTAACCGAAGTTTTTTTTTTCCCTCATTTTTCTTTCTTGCTACATTTTATATTAATTCGCTTAAATCTAGAATAAATACAAATATTTTGTAAATAAATATATCTATTAATTAAATAAAAGTAAAACTAAGTTTAATTTGGTATTAAATTAATAAAATATGGATTTTCATAAGTAAAACACCAACTCAATTGATTAATAATTATATTGTAGCATACTATGTAATATTTATTTTTATTCTAATTAGGCGTTAGAATCATTTTTGTATTTTTTAACCTGGTTGAGTGGTAGAAAAGGCTTTAAGGCCTTAACTCTGCCAGTAAATAATGGAAAACAATAATACATTAATTATTAAACTGTTCTAGAAATGTACCACATCTCGTCACATATAATTATTACACTAGGTGGCAGTAGTGTATTATGGTCAGTTTCTCTCTTGTTAACAGTTGGACCATTTATAACTATCTTCATGAAACTAAGCGTGTTTAATAGTAACATAACTTTTCAGTTTGAATTTTGGCAAAGATAAAAATGCTAAATGCTAGGGAGACGATGAAACAAACAAATGCCAGGGAGGCTAAAGCAAACAATTTATAGGAGTCAAAAATGAAAGGGAGGTGATAAAACAAACAAATGTCTAAGGAGGTGAAAAAAAACAATGCTAGGAAGGGTGAAAAAGAAAACATTTTCTAGGGAGATTAAAAGCTACAAATGGCTAAGGAGGTGAAAAACATTTTCTACGGAGGTGATAAAACAAACAAATACTAGGAGGTAAAAAAAATTGCTAGGGAGATGAAAAACAAAAAACTTTTATAGGAGATGATAAAAACAAAAAAAAAATGCTAGGGAGATAAAAATAATTTTCTAGGGAGGTGTTAGAAACAAATAACGTGGAGGTTAAAACAACAAATGCTAGGGAAGTGAAACAATTCTAGGGAGGTGATGAAACAATGCTGAGGTGAAAATAAACAAATGCTAGGAAAGGAGTAAAAAACATTTTCTAGGGAGGTTATAAAAACAAACAAATGCTAGGGAGGTTAAAAACCAACAAATGCTAGGGGGTAAAACAATGCTAGGGAGGTTATAAAAACAAACAATGCTAAGAAGATGAAAGAAAACATTACAGATTTTGAAATGTTTTTACGGTTGTTCGTGCCAAGTTAATCCAGAGGGCGCATACACTGTCTGACAGTAGGAATGTACAGATGGACTCTTCAAGAAGAAATGCAGCGATGTAAGTAATATGCAACAATCTTTTTAAATTACAAAAAAAACCTGCATATTTAAAATAAACAATTCTATAAATTTTTATTATATTCCAAAATAAATTCCGACTGAAATAGACTCAGATGAAGTTTCAGATTATAATTGAGAAGTATCGGTTTCAAATCTAAGATCCAATCGATTTTTATCGAGGTCTCTACAGTGACATTACCTTTCCCTTAATTTTTCTCGCTTTATATTAGCTTGACCTGTATTTGTGTATGTAACGGAATCTTTGAACACGATTTTCACCCACTTAAAAACATGGGATCGACTTGAAACTTTGTATACTTGTAAAGGACCAATGACAATAAAATAAATCTCATAATTTTTTTTCTAAGATCCTGCCACGATCATCAGGCATCAAACAAATAAAAACTAGTATGATAGGTTGCAGACTTATCGTCTTTTCTAGTCCATAAATTTCATGGAATTCCGGTTTATGACAATCAATTAACAAAAATAAAAAATAATAGTTTAAAAAACTAAAACAACACGCTTTATTGGAAAACCAAACTAAAAAATAAAAAGTAGTTTAAAAAAACTTATAACAAAAGCTTTATTAAAAAAACCGAACTAAAAAATGAAAAAAAAAATCCAACACACTTGGGATAAAAGTAAAGTGATGAACAAAACATCATCTCCAACACATCTAGAATAAAACTAGAGTTATCTACAAAAAAAAATAATTTTACCATCAAAAGCGTGGGGTGCGTTTTATAGGTTTTTACGTTTTCTCCTTAGAGACTTTACTTTTACCAATAGATCTTTATTATCAAATATGTTAATCACCACGCGTTTGGTGGTAAACTTATTTTTTGTAGATAACTCTAGTTTTAATTCTAGATGTGTTGGAGATGATTTTTTGTTTGACCACTTTAATTTTATCCCAAGCGTGTTTGAAATTAAAATTATTTTTCAATATTGAGTTCGGTTTCTAACAAAGCGTGTTGTTTTAGTTTTTTTGAACTATTATTTATTTTTTTACATACTCGTAGTATACTCTTGTAATACTGTTACTCTAACTTACTTCTGTCTTTACTAACATTTTGTAATACAATAAAACTTGCTCAAGGCGGAATCGCATGGGACGCAATTTTTTTCCTCATTAGACAAAATTCCGCATTATAAAAAACTAAAACTTATTAATAATCTTAGATTATAGAGTACTGTATATGTATTTTAATGTACCTTCGAATAATTGTAGTTCCGCTTGCCGTTGAAAAGTGAAGTATGGTACGTATGAACGACTTCGACTGTAACGCGCGAAAAAAAAACAGTCCCCTTTCGCCAACGTTAAAAATGTCTCTTAGGTGCGTATCCTAAAATTCAAGTTTGCAGTTTCGGTTTTCGCTCACTAACTACACTTTCGTCCATATTCTTTGATTTCCGGCAAATTTCTTTCCACACTACATTGTGTCGTCTTTTAAATTGTCCAGCCAACCTGAAGATTATTTGAAATCGTTATTGCCTTAGGGATTCAACAAGAGCTAGCGATTGACTTTGGAGCATCGGTCTGGAAATGCTTGGAATTTATCTTCAATTGCCCACTTTTTTGCTTAATGAGAATGATACATACGATTCAGTCATCAGCCATATTTATTCCGTAAATTCAGAACGCTACCTGTGAAAGATCGGTGTCAGAACTTAACTAATTTAAGATTTTACAGCGCAATTGTTATGGAGGAGGGCGATTTCTACATCAAAAATTAAAAAGATGACTGCAATTAAAAAAAATCGCAGGGAAAATGGTAATCGGGCAGAATTTTTAGGGTCAAATCCACATTCAAATGGGGAGGATTTTTCTCGGTCTTCAACTATTTTTTTTATAGAATTGAGGCTAAGCTTATCACAACTGTCAAGACAGGTATCTGTGTATCGCATAACGGGTGTGCAATGAGGCCGAATCTATATAGTAAAAACTCCTTATTCGCGGGGGATATGTTCCAAAATTAAAATATAAAATTATGGAAATTCACCTGAAAGGTCCGTCTCCTAAAGTTAATTAATTATCTAACTGTAGCGCTTTCGGGACTTGTCCCATCATCGGCAGGATTCAAAACTGATGTTTCACTGAAGATCTGGTAGAAGGGGTTACATGTATTGGGTTCGTTTTCGTTTATCAGATTGTTGTTGTTGTGAGCTGCTTTCATGATTTCCATCTCTTCGAGTACGTTTATCTTCGCTGGATTATTTTCTGTGTGCATTACTGTTAGGGTGTTTACAATATTTAACATGCGATGTCCTTCATGGATAACGTGTTTTGCATAGCTTGATTTTCCTTCTGCGTGAAATGAAGTCTCGAAAATGTTATTTAAATCTGATGTTAAAAACTCCTGTTTGTTTCTTCCTATATAAAATTTGTTGCAGTCCTTACATGTCAATTTATAAACTCCTTTGCTGTTGAAAATGTATGTTTTTCTTCAGTGTGTTATTGTTTATTATGTTGTTAAATGTGCTATTAGTTCTGTATGCTATCTTTACGTTTTTATCTTGCTTTCTTTAGTGTATTGACTAATTTTGTCGTTTCTTTTCCTGTGTATGTGAGTTTTATATCCATGGTTTCTTGTTGTTGTCAAATTATTTGTCTAGTTTAGATATGTTATGATGAATCTTATAAAAGTTGGATTTGGTTCTGCAAATTTGCCGCGGATGTGGAAACCGCAAATATGGAATGGTAATTTGTATGGGTATATAGGGGATACGTTCCAAGCTTTACAGAATAAAATAAAAAATTCTCAAAATAAAATTAATTAATGAGAGATTTTGAACAAATTTCTATTAATTATTACTGTCAGCTTTAGGCAAGGACTTAAAGAACTTAGTCATTTTTTCCTGTTTTGTCGCTTACAAAAAGGTCTTTCAATTAAGGTTGATATTTCAGCTTTTGAATTCCGCGATATTATTCCTAATTTTGTCTTCGGATTTCTTGATTCATAAACAGTGAAACAGAGTGATGTAGACCGCAAACGACTCGCCAACGCCTATAAACGGTCAAGCATTTTTATTTTTACTTTAAGCAACAACACTATTTTTTTTTCTTCGGTACTAATTATTTTTCTTTCCTTTAACTCGACTTTATAAACTGGGAACAAAACACAAGAACCACAAGAAACACATGTTATTCAATTAAAATTATTGCAACGAACAAGTTGAAACAATAATATACCGTTCTTGGCGATGGAGGCATTTATCAAAGTACATATCGGCATGTGAAATACGACAACCGCTTTTAACAATGAACTTTAGGGCCAGTGACAATTAGTTTTTGTTTTATTTTGATATTTATTTTTGGTCCATTTGTTTTGGATTCACTATTTGTAAAAGCCGTCTTGGTACCTGCCTTTGGTAAAAAAAACTGCTGGTGATTAATAAATATATATACCTTTCCGCTTTAAATAAAATTTCTTTCATGAATGGAACTGCTTGAATATTAAATTTTGGGAGAGAGAAATGGTATTTATTACTTAGATTGTATAAAAAATAGAGTAGAGATAAAGCAGAAATATCCTTCAGTGTCCGCATTGGACAGATTCCGTTTTTATGACAAAAAAAAATACACGTAAAATTACTAATATTTCGCGCGGGAACCAATAAATTTGTTCAATTGGACACAGTTCCCGATTATTCACATTTCGGATTAAACAAGTTTTAGTAGCACCATCATATAAAAAGGTAAATGCCTAGGCAAACAACAAATATGCTAATTTTAGCAAAACCACTGTACGAAACATTGTAAGATACACAAAAGAAAGGATATAATAGGCTATAACCTTGGATTTTTTCAACAATTAAAATAATTTCAAAACTGTGAAAACTGCAAAAAATGGCAATCTAGAGGGCTAGTTAGAGTATTATATGCAAAAAATCAGATTAAAAAATAAAAAATTTGGGCATCCAATTACTTTTTCAAAGGCATGGATGAAAGACAGAAAGGGTTATTATGAGTTATCGTAAGAGATAGACATATGCTGGCGCGGGCTTTTTATATAGAGACGTTTTGAGATATTTCAATTTTGTGTACATAAATTGATGTATTTTCTATGGTTTAGGCAGCATAAGGCAATTAAGCGTCCAAGAGTTTACTTTTTTACGTTTTCTACTACCAAAGGGAGATTTTTTAAGGCGTATGAGTTGAGTATCACAACTCTCTTATAGCCTATGCTTCATCCCGGGAATCTCCTGAACACTTTGCAAAAAAACCCATCCAAAATCGGATCAACGGTATGGCCCGCGCATTAAAGTACGAACAAACAAACAATCAAATAAACATTCATTTTTTATATATTAGACTAGCTAATACCCGCGGGCGCTGCTACTCCTAAACAAATGTTAATGTGTATTTACCACCAGCCGTGCGCTGTTAATTATACGCTACTTTTTTGTAGAGTTTTTTATAGGTTATATCTGTGTACATCAATCAATTGTGTATTAGTTATGGGTTAAGGCAGCGTAAGCCTTTTATTGCGTCAAAATTGAGACTTTATTTCACCTGTTTCACTACAAATGGTGATTTTTAATGGCGAAGTGGTTGAGTAATACAACTCTCTTATAGCCTATGTTCATTCCCGGAATCTCCTGAACATTTTTCAAAAAGCCCAATCCCAAATCGGATGAACGGTATGGCAGAGCACGCTTGCCCGGTAATCTACTTATACTGATCTTTTGGTATAAAAAACTCAAAGCGTCACAGGCCTAGAAGGCTTTTGGCTGACCAGCCGGCTGTTGGCCATCACATCCACATGTGTTAATCACAGTTGTGTACGATCATCTAACCAGTGTAGGGTGAACATTTTGTCAGCATGTTGGATCCTCCAGCCGTTATAGCTGATATTCTCAACCTGGAGTCGCCACTTATTGTAGCTACCCAATGCCCTCACGATGCTGGGCGGGCACCGCACAGTGGGCCAGATACGAACCCTATCTGGAAAAAAGTATTTTACTAACTCCCGCCCAATTCATCTTTCTTCACACTAAAATTATTGCCAGATGACTGTTCTTCACTTATTGCAAGAGAGGGTAGAATTCTAAAATTTATGTAAGACAATATAAACATCGGAAAGTTGCGGATAGTTAAGAACTCATCTTGTCAGCATTCCAGTTGTGACCGAGCTGTAGAAATTAAATACGTTTTGCATTAAAGTTCAATGAGTGTATTCTTCTTATTCTATATGGATACTTTACCTCAAGTTTTGTAACTTTTCATTGATATATTTAAACTGTTTCTATACAACCAGATATTGTGTTAATACACGTGGAATCATACCTTCGAAACACTAAAAAATGACACAATCGTTTTACTTTAAATTGAGCTACGAAAAAAAAAAACAGTTATGAACAGTAGTACAAATTTTAGTTAGAATATAATATGGACTTCAATTCCCGCACAATAACATGTGTGCAAATTTATTGTGTTTTTTGTAATTTGCTTTTTTATTAGAGGAGGCGGCCGGCAGCTGAGGTTTATCCTTCGCGCGCAGAGAACCGTTTCATTTAATATATGAAGAAAAGTGATCGATAGAGGCATAAGTTAATCCTCTAATAATAAATTAGAGTTAAGGATGATCGGAGAAATGTTTTAAAAAAATTTTTTAAAAAATTGAAAGCGATTTCTAAAACATAGGAAGTTGTGCGAGAGAAAAAAAAAGTTAGATTTCTACTGAAATATTCTGTTTGGCTAAAATAAATGTAAACATTCCCGTTATTAAGAATTTATAACACTGATAGTCGTTGCAAAATTCTGTTCCATCTCTGCTATCTTCGAAGAGGCTGTGAATAAAAAAAAAAAAACAAGTCTTATTTCTGCTGAAATGTCTGTCTTACGAAAGGTAGCATAAAAAAAAGTTGCTTTCCTAGATGCATTATGGGTGGATAAAATATCACAACCCTCTTTTTTGGACACCTAGTCTCATGTTAATATATCGACATATTGATATTTTATTCCCTCCATGGTATCTTTACCTTGTCGTGGTGGAGTGGCTTGCGTGCTTAAATGATCCTGAGAGCTATGCCAGGCGGTAGCATTGCTGCCGATAGGGTTAACCATGCCGGACTGGTCGAAGGTTGATAAGCCAGACGAAAAAAGTTACCTTGGGCGAAAGAGTGACGATCTTTCACCGTAAAAATACAACCGTCAAGAAATGCGGACATGGGTTCAACTGGGGTAAAATTTTCCGGAGGTCAAATAGTTCCCCATTCGGTCTTCCGGGCGGGGACTACTTCAGGGAACCCATGCCAAAGGCTCAACACAAACCCAGGGAAAATGTTCCTAGGAACAGGCAATGTTAGGACTTTATACAATAGCGGGGGCACTAGAGATATTAACGCGGAAATTAGATAAATCGCCCTTGGATATAGTCGCTTTACAGGAAGTTAGGTGGCCAGGGAGAAGGTAGTCAGGATCAGCAAGTTTTGCATTATACTACGGAGGTGCAGAAGACCCTGCATTTGGAACGGTTTGTTTAGTCAGGAGGAGGATCGTATGCGCTATCCGATCATATTAAGTTTGTTAGTGATAGGGTATCATCACATAATTCTAAAGGGTGAACGACATGATTTTATCATTGTAAATGTATATTGCCCCCCACTAGAGATAAAGGCAAGATCAAGGATGTGTTTATAAGAATTAGAATGTTTATTGATAGCCTTCACATATCATATGAAAATTTATTAGATTTTAATGCAAATGGGG
>JASPKZ010003581.1:0-64660 GCA_030220185.1 Diploptera punctata | reverse complement strand
ACCGAAAATTTAAACCACTAAAAAAACCTAACGTCTTACAGTGGGGGTTATAACACAAAACGAGTCTAGCTCGTGGAGGAGCTGTTTGGACTTTCTACCTGCTCACGAGGGAGACTCGTTAAAAGTCTCCAATGGGTTAATTTCCATTTTATTTACATTCTTTGTTAAAAATTGTATTCACTAGATGCGAACATGGTCTCTTACTTTAAGGGAGGATAAAAGATAATGTAGTTCCTGGGAAAATGTTTTGACCAAAGGGAGATGAACAGATAGGGGAATGGAGAAGACTGTCTAACAGCGAGTTACATGATCTTTATGATAAACTAGATATATTAAGAACAGTAAGGTCTCATAGGCAGCAATGGGCAGGACATGTGGCACAAATGGGGAATGAAAGAGTGGCATGGAAATTACTTGTAGGTAAACCAGAAGGAAAGCACTCAATAGATAGGCCGTGAATGAGGTGGGAGAATAACATTCACCATGATTTGAGGGAAATTCCAGAAAATTCCCAAGAATATAGTCTCAGAATGGCTGAAAGCTTGTGTGAAAAATTCTGACTGTTGGCCTGAGAAGACTTTTTAATTTGTTCAACTTTCTTTCATTAGTGAGTTTCAGCCGAATTGGTAATTACTTAAGAGATGTCCATTGTTTGTTTTAATTTGCTCACTAGCACTTTCAAGCCCAAAGGTACTTTATTCTCAATACTCATAATCTTTTCTCCTCCTTTAAAAAGTAATAGACCATGTTTTGCATCCATATAGCCAGAATAATAACCTTTTTATAGTTTTTTTTGTTACCTTTTAAAATTCTAATCAAAAGAGATTATAGCTTATTGTCATATTTCATTTCCTGCTTCTAAAATGTTTCTCCCTCTTTAATCATAGTGTTCTAGGGATTGTTTCCTACCTATGGTTGTAAGGGTCATGGATTCAAACCCAGTTGAGATCATGGAAAAATCCAAGGGACAAGTCCTTCAGAAGGGACTTTAAAGCAGTGAATTCCGAGACTGAAGATTTTCAGGTTCATAAAAGAATGTCAAGCTCAAAGTAGAGCCTCTAAGAAAAAAATTAATTGGCCTTTCCCATCCAAGAAATACCTTAGTTGCCTAGTAGATGTATTTTAGAAGCAGTGAGCTGAACACTTATCATTTGCTGGCATCTGTAGGAAAACAAGCTTAACTAAAGTAGCCTTGGTTAAGCAACTCCTGCCAGTATCTTTTTCCTACTTGCAGATGTATGGGTGTAGACAGTTTCAAAATAGAAAGCAAAAGACTGACAAAACAGCACTAAGATCTATTTAATATCTTCTTCTTCTCTCTTCTTCTACTACTACTTCGTGAAATTAGGCTTTTTGTCCTGTTTCACATCAAGTGGGATTTAATGAATCTTCCCATCTAGTAAATGGGCTTCCAACACTTGTGTGTCCTATTGGTTTGTATTTTAATAACATCTGAGGGATTCTATCTGTAGGCATTCTTTTAACACTTTCATACTAGTTGTTTCTCATGTTGTCAATTCTATTTGTTAAATTAAAAATATTTAAGTCTTTTCTAATATCTTCATTTCTTTTTCTGTCCAAATTGTCACACATGCTACTGAACGTAAGAACTTCATTTCTGCAGTTTCTATTTTTCTTCTGTCTGAAGAATCCAATTCTCACTTGCATTTGTTAAGATAGGTACTGCCATAATTTTGTAAAATTTTAATTGTGTACTCAAAGTTTTATTTTTCAGTGTCCGCTTTATAGTGCCACACATTCTATAAAACTTATTTAATTTACTATTAATATCTTCCTTCTGGCAGTATGATACATTGCATCCTAAATAATTGAAATTGTTCACCTCTTGTATTGTACAGTTATTAATGCTGAGTTTACACCTCATATGGTCTTTCCCATTGAATGCCATTACTTTTGATTTACTTTCAGAGATTGTCATATTTAATTTATTTGCTATTTCATTTAATTTATACGCTGCTATTTGTAAATTTCTTTCTGAAGAGCTAAAGATTGTCTGATCGTCTGCAAACAATATGGTAATTTCTAAAATGATAAAATATTAAAATTAGTACCTGATATATCAGTCGTTCTCAACTAAATTAAATTTCTGCTTTAAAAAAAAAACTTTGTCAAGTAGTTAAAACTACTTGATGAAGTTTTAACTACTTGGCAAAGTTTTTTAAATAGAAATTTTATTTAGTTGAAGACGACTGATATATTGGGTACTTATTTTAATATTATAACATTTTATTACATAACCTCAATGGTGCTTTACAATGAATTTTAGAAGTAACTTCTAATTCAGCAGTAAACAAATGATGTAATGATCTTGAAGAAGATTTTCGGGCTGTAGGCCATGGTCGTGAGGCTTGTAGTTCCCCGACGTTTTGCCAGAGACTGCGTCTGGCATCCTCAAGGGTTGTCTTGAGCCTGGCAATTCTGTCCACTGTCTGTCCTATTTGTATGTTCACCGTGATGTGTTCGTAAGTTATATCTGCCTTCTGATTGGTCCGCGTTAGGGACTTCCATTGCTCCAATGAGATTGCTGTTTGATGGTCTAGTCGACTGTACATTATATCTGCCTTCTGATTGGTCAGCGGTAGGGACTTCCATTGTTCCAATGAGATTGCTGTTTGATGGTCTAGTCAACTGTACATTATATCTGCCTTCTGATTGGTCAGCGGTAGGGACTTCATTGTTCCAATGAGATTGCTGTCGACTAGACCATCAAACAGCAATCTCATTGGAACAATGGAAGTCCCTATCACTGACCAATCAGAAGGCAGATATAATGTACAGTCGACTAGACCATCAAACAGCAATCTCATTGGAGCAATGGAAGTCCCTAATGCGGACCATCAGAAGGCAGATATAACTTACGAACACATCGCGGTGAACGTACAAATAGGACAGACAGTGGACAGAATTGCCAGTCTCAAGACAACCCTTGAGGATGCCAGACGCAGTCTCTGGCGAAACGTCGTGGAACTACAAGCCTCACGACCCTGGCCTACAGCCCAAAAATCTTCTTCAAGATCATCATAGCAACTCTGGCCATGAAAGTCTACGTGAATACAAATGATGTAATTCTCTATCCTACTATTGACTGAGAACCTAAGCATTTCATAAAAATAGTCCAAGAATTATTAAGCAATATTAAAATAAATTATAGGTTTGCATTTTTGTAATCAGAATATATGAACACATTATCGTGTATAACTAGCACACTGGCCGTAATCAAACCCAGAAGTTCATGCCTTGTGGATATAAGCTCTCCATACATTCTTATCCCGAGTTAATGTTCTCCAGTCATTCTCTGAATACATCACCTCCCTCAAATCATGGTTAATTTTATTCTCATAAGCTCATTCTTGGCTTACTTACTGGGTGCTTTCCCTCTGTTTTCCTATAAGAAGTTCCATACTCTTCTTTCATTCTCCATTTGTCATCAATGTAAGTCTATGGTTCCACTATAAATCTTATACATTTATTCACTAAGCTAAGGGAATAATTATAAATTGTGCCCTCCCTATAGCAAATCAAGCTAAGGTAAAAAATATTCAATAAATCCTAAAAATAAATTCTTCAAAACTAAGAAGTATCCCCTTATTATTCTAAACTATATATAAAGTAAGTTTTTTTTTTTTTTGGTCTGTAAGCATATGTTATCGTTACCAGAATATTGATTAAAATAACACATACTAATACAAAAGGTGTTGAAGATACGAGGGTGAATCAAATATAAATCAGAATTATTGTTTACAATTTTATTGAATTAACAAAAAAATACAAAACCACCACCTCATTTTTCTACATAGTCTCCTGCATTTCCAACACACTTTTGCCATCGAGTTGGCAACTTTTTGATGCCGTCCTTGAAGAATGAGGGATGACGTGTAGTCAGCCAGTTGCGCACGAACTCCTTTACCGCTGCATTGTCACCAAACTGCCTTCCTCCCAGGTCTTCTTTCAGTGGCCCAAACAAATGGTAGTCACAGGGTGACAAATCTGGACTGTAAGGAGGATGTTCCAGAGTGTCCAATGCATTTTCGTCAGTTTTTCTTGTGTCAACCGATCAGTGTGTGGCCTTGCATTGTCATGCAGCACAATCACATTTTGGATCGGTTTCCGGCAGCGCTTGTTGCGATATGCTGCTTTCTGAAGCTTATTCCAACGTGTGAAGCAATTTCAGAAATTGTTACTCGCCGGTCCTCCTCAATAAGGTCCCGTACAGCACGAATGTTGTCTGCAGTGATGCTTGTTCATTGCCATCTTTGGTGGGGCTCATTTTCCACTGAATCCCGGCCTGCTAAAATTTTTTTGTGCCAATCATACGCCTGCATCTTCGAAAGGGTTGCTTCCCCGAACTGTGCATGGAGCCTTCTCAAAATTTCAGAAGGTTTAGTGCCTTCTTTCGCCAAAAACTTAATAATAATGCATTGTGCAACAGACGTGTGTACCTTGCTCGCTCATGGCGTACTGAAGCAAGCGGCCGCTCTTAGGAGTGCGACACATCAAGATCCCTACTCCAGACACCCCCACCAACTTCCCCTCCAAACCGCAACCTTTGCAGTTTGTTACCAGATCCTCCAGATACAAATTCCGGTTTATATTTGATCCACTCCCGTATAATAGCAAATGACGTCCAAATTAAGAGGTTATGTACCCTGTAATGTAAGGTCTTGTGGAAAAAAATAAAATTTAAGAAAATTTAAATTAATATGTTCTTCCAAGTACAGCACTGATATTTTATTAATAATGTAAACTTTTACAACATTAGTGTATAATTTATATAACATTGTATATTACAAAAATTACTGTCTAAGTAACCCAGTCAGGATTGATGTATTTATTCTTCTTGTAGGTTGGTAAAATCCAATTGATATGTCCTCTGGGAGGGACATTAAGCTGTGAGTCCTGAATCTGAAGATTTTTGGGCCTATGAAAGAATCTCAATCCTAAGTCAGTGTGTCTGAACTAAATTTAATCGACCTTTCCCATCCAAGTAATATCTTAGTTACCCACTAGATGATTCTTTGTCACTCACTAACATTAGAAGGGAAATAAATATAACTAAATTAATATAATAAATATGAAAATCAAATAAAACTATGTTTTATTTTTATTTAATTAATAAATTATCTTGGTTGAGACACTCCCTCTAGGAGCACCCTAGGGGATGAATGGGTATGGTTTCCTTTGGAAATAACTACAGCCATGTTTCTTGTGTCATGAATTCTTCATCATCATCAACAACAAGGATTAGACCCAATGGCCTGTTCCGATCTCATTATAGGTCAAATTGGTCCTTCCATCTCTTCAATGGTCTTCCCAATATTCTTCTCCCTTTTGGTTTATAAATTATACATTCATGGATTCTTGACACACAAAAAAATAAACCTTGATTTAAGAGACTTCTGAGAGTAAAAATGTTCACACCCAGCAGTACAAATTATTTAACACAATATTATAACATTTTTAATATAAAAATTAACCTGTATCGTGAAAATACAGAACTCTATGAGGTGATATGTGAGAACATTGTATCCAACCGATTTATAAATTGTAAATTAACCTCAAAGTGTTTCTTTCAACTGTAATTTGATTAAAAAATGTACACTTAATACCTGTATGATACCATTTTCCTCAACTTGTTTAATTCTTTTTAAATCCTGTAGGCTTTTCAGAAACCAGTTCCATCCTCAGCAGAAGATTCTTAGGATGCTACAACACAGATATCCATTTTATAATTTTAAAGTATTTTTTTTTATTTAAATAAACTTTTTTCATTAGAGGATTGCCACAAGGACAAAGTAATGAAGACAATTGATTTTTAACTTATAATGTTAAATGTGTCTACATCTCTGGGGGCATGCCGTAGCATAGTGGTTAAGGCACTGCATTACAAGCCGGGTTCAAGTCCCGATGGGGTCAGGATTTTTAAACTGACCCAAACCTTCTGGCAGCACTATGACCCTGGGGTCGACTGAGCCTCTAATGGAAACGAGTACCAGTCACTTGTTCTGGGGGTAGAGGTGGCCATCACGCAGGGCTGACATCAAGTGCCAATTGTCCAGAAAAAGTGAGAGCCTTAACCTCCTACTACCCCAAGGGCCTCCTGAGGCCTGTAGTGGGATTACTTTTTTGTCTACATCTCTACAATGGCTATTGGGCTTTAGCCTCTCCTTTGTTAGGAGTTACTAAACCACATTAATTTAGTTATGCTTATTTCCCTAGAGATATCATGAATGGTATGCTGTCAACATACCAACCTAATGAGACATCTTAGTATGCAACTAAGATATTACTAGGATGAAGATCAGTAAACTTCGCTTAGAGGCTATTTTTATTCAGGTTTAAGGATATTTTACAAGCCTAAAAATCTTCAGATTTGAGATCCATGGCTTAAGGTCCCTCCGGAGGACTTGCTTCTTGGATTTTTCCATCCTGAAAAATCCGTCGACCCCAACTGGGTTCGAACCCACTAACCTCAGAACCAGAGACAAAGAACATAACCACTAGTCCCCACGGTCGACTTGTTAATAGTGCAATTTATCAAATTTTTAATTTAAATAAACTTTTCTCATCAGATGATTGCCACAAGGAAAAAATAATACAGACAACTGAATTTTAACTTAATGAAATAGTATGTGTAAAAATGTTAAGATTTCAAATTATTGTTACATGTATACCCTACAAAGGTTTACTTTCTAAAAGATGGTCTGTAAAATAGAAATTGACCCTCGCATGGCAGCAATTGCAATTTTAGAAAGAAACATCATTAAATAATTATTACTACTATTTTGCTTGTGGAGTTTACATTATTAAAATATACAGGGCTTAATTAATTGTTAATAGAAGATTGTATATAGATGTGATTTTATTTTTAATTGCCAATTGGATTATTAATTTAAAAGAAAACTTATATTAAATGAGTTGCACAATTTTTGTAGCTTTTAGAAAATATGTTAATGATATGTTAAGCCTAAAATAGATAGCTATATTATTGATGATTGACACTTAAAGGCTGATTTTAAAGTCAATGTCATGAAGAAATGTGATTTCTACTAGAAACCCCATTTTATATCGACCACAAAAAATCCATGAAGTGTGAATGGTATGAGAGCTAATTATTATCATCCCTCACCTTACAAATATCATACATTTCAGAGTAATACCATCATTTTTATAGAGATAAACATTAAGAAAAAATATATAAGTGAAGAAATATATGAATATATTATACACGAGTTGTTAGAATGTGTAAACTTTTAATAAGGAGAAACTGTAGTTTATCATACCATTCATTTATTGAAGTTGAAAAGTTTAAAAAAAAATTGTGAATGTATTGTGTAGTCTGTTCCTAGATATTTCTAATTTCAATAATTCAATATTACTGATAGCTGGATACTATCTGGATCATGTTTTATTATTTAGGTTAAGAAAATACCTAAAAAGCTTTGACATACATTTTTCTCTACCCTAGCAAATATTTCTATATAAAACAGAATGCAGTGCAATTTCTGACAATGTAAGATTAAATGTATCTGATTCTTAATGTAATCTTTATGTATTTATATTTATAATTATAATGTGGGTAATTCATTTCAGCAAGAAAACTGACCTGACTCCTGGAAGTTCATCCTCACACTAACAGAAGTTCTCCATACATCCTTATCCTGAGATAACACTGGTCAACAGTGGTTTTGTTGCCCTTGATATAAGATTAATTTCGGATATATTTATGCTCACAATTCATGAAACTATCAATGATTTTGGAAGATTTGCTCCGTTTTTTTTTTCAAACTTTATTTTCATTTTACACTACAAAAATCGGAAAATATGAACAAAATATAATAGATATATTATAATGTCAATTGTTTTTTGAAAAAAGTATAACACCGATGTAAATAGAAAGAAAAATGTCAAAAACCCATGATATACTTCAGTGAAACGCCTTTATAAGATTTTCTTCTATCATTTTTTAGGGGACAATCTCTTTTTAAAGACCAGCAGTAATCTGCCATCATGTGACGGTCCCATCTACATTTCCTCCATTACTTATAGATCCTGGTGAAACCGCTCTCCCTGTTCGTCACTATAATTTCCTAAATTATCCGGAAATCTATCCAGGTGACTGTAGAGAAAGTGTAACTTTATACTTATATTTGCTCTCAGAATCTTGAAGCTTGTCAACATGTTTTGCATAATTTCTTTATAATTTGGTGCTTTGTAGTTACCTAGGAAATTTTCTACTACCAATACAAAACCCTTCCAAGATTCACTTTCCGGAACGGTCATAACTTTGATAAAATTTGCATCTTTCATCAATTGCCGATTTTGAGGACCATAAAATATTCTGCCTTTTAACTTTTCCATACTGAGCTTAGGAAATTTTCTACAAATGTATTTGAAACTTTCTCCTTCCTAGTCCAACGCTTTGACGAATTGTTTTATCATATCCAGATGCACGTTGTGAGTTCTTTAATTTTGTCAAATAACTGAGATCATGCCGATGTGTGGAGTGAGGGGTGCGAGAGTGGGGATCACGTGATGTTTGTATGTGCAAAAAAATGCGCAGAAATCAAATCATGACTGGAAACATTAATTTTATTAGTAACAAGCCGTTTACTGTTTAAGATATAAGATACACAATAATCATAAAAACTAGAATAGCACTTTCATGAATATATTCGTAAACTGTGCACTTGAAAACATAGAAATTCGCTGAGATATCCAAGGGACAAAAAAAATTATTTTTTCTGTAGAGCTGTTTAATATTTTCCGATCATTCCCTGTATAATGCAACCTCCCCCAAATCATTGTTAATGTTATTCCCCTGTCTCATTGGTATACTTGCTGGTTGCTTTCTGTCTGGTTTTCCTACAAGAAGTTTCCATGTCTCTTTTTAATTCCCCATTTGTGCCACATGCCCTGCTTATTGCAGAAAACCTAGAACCAGTTGGGAGCATTAAAGTTAGAGGATATACATGGACAGAAATATACATACAACTAAAACTTGGGAGCACAGAGATAGCTGGAGATTTCTTTGTAATAATTGACCCAAACAATTGGAAACGACTCAAATAAGGAATTAAAGTATCTGTAAGATGCCATCGTCCTCAAATTGATTAATTTTTTAAAAATGTATAGACCTTTTGGAATTCTGTTCCATCATCAGCAGGAGATTGTCATAACAAGGAACTGGATTCCGAAAGTCGTACAAATTTTTAAAAAATTAATCAAGTTGAGAATGATGGCACCTTATAGGACTAATATTATATTGTTACTAATATCTCAACAGAATTTTATCGTCATTTTTATTCAACTTATAACTAGTAATGAAAAACTTATTTTTTAATCTGTGTTTTCACTTATTTTTCTAGGTACAAAGAGCGAATGCTAGAATAATCTCCAATTGTCATACAACGGCCCAGGTTCGATCTCCGGTCAGAACAAGTTTCCTGGGTGAGATTTTTTTCAGGGTTTTTCCTCATCTGTAAGACAAATGCCAGGAAACTTTATAGCCCAAACAGTCCCTGAACATCATCTGGCCATCATTATCATCATCATTTATATTCACTTTATCCTAAATGTAGGATTAGAGTATCATCATCATTCATATCATCAGGGCAGCGTATCTCTGGCTTCCAAATGCCCCAACCTCAGAAGTGGGTTACAAGTATGCCATGCCATGAGAGAATATCAGATATGTCGTAATGACAACTTGGTGGCATTGAATTAAAAAATAAAATAATTATCTCTTGAAAAGATTGTCACAGCAATACTTTTCTTAAAACGACTAAAATTCATAAAGAAAATTAAAACAATAATCAAGGTTTTGTTCAAAATTTGAATCCACATTTCGACACTCTAATTCAAAATTACCAAGGTAAATGGTCTTCATGCCTTGAAACCCAGACTAGCTATGCTTCCAACATAGAGCAGTGAAAAGAAAAATCTAAGGTTTTATTGCATCTAGAATCTTTGGGCATATTCAGTAGATTTTTGTTTCTATTGTCATGTTTTAATGAAGAATTTAACTGAAATTTTATACTTTGTTTAAATATAACATACTTTATCTAATTTAAGAAAATTAATTTCTCTTGATGATTTGTTGATATGACCCAGCTTTAAGTTGAGTAAATTACGTAGTAGGTAACTGTACTCATGTACTGAATAATTCAGATACATCATGGTTCTAGTTCTCAGTGAATGCAGGCATTCAGTCTTGTTAAAACACTAACAAAACATGAAGAGAAAAAGCCATTCAAGTTTTAGGGACTTAATTTTGTGTAGTGTTGGTTTCTTGCTGAAATAGATTATCTATAGAAGGTGCTCATCTAACCTTCTTACCAATTTCTACTGAATACATTTATTTCACATTATAGATTAGTAATTTTAAGATTGATAATAAATATAACAATTTAAAATATGAATTTAAGACAAATCACAATTTTATGGCATGATGAATATATTATTGTATTTTATATGAAGCTTCAATATTTTGGAACTTGTTGAAGCCAAAAAAAAAGGAAGAAAGAAAAACTAAATTCTCAAAATGCAAATTTTATAAATTATAATATGTTTAAAAGTGAACAAATTAGGAAAAAAAGGATATTTTCTTTCAACCATATCATTAGTAGTCCTGGTCTTATGTACCCCCCAGATGTTGCAACAAGGCCTTCATTAGTTCATATTTGAAGTTGTGACCCTGGTCACTATGCAGCTCCAATGGTACCCTGTAGCGACACAAAGTTGTTGACTAGTGCATAGGCTTCTTGGTTGGGTATAGCGTAGACTTCTGGCCATTTAGTGAAGTAGTCCATGGCCAGCAACAGGTACCAGTTCCCAGCATCTGTCTGAGGAAACAGGCCACCCACTTTGATGGCGATTCTCTCAAATGGTGCTCCCACATTGTACACCTACATGGTGTCCATGCTGAATGTTCAAATACCTTGGCTAGCTGCATAGATGTAACATTTCTGGCATCATCTCTCTATATCACTCCATTGTGTAGCCAGTAGAAGCATCGATGAACCTTGCCCAGGGGTTTGTTAACCCTTAGATGTACTCCAGATATTCTGGCATGTTTTTTTTTCAACGACTCTTGAATCTTGCTCCTGAGCAGAACCAGCCGTTTGGTTGTTGTCTTCTCATTGACACATTTGCATATCCTCTTCAAGACCCCGTTCTTGACAGTCAGGGACTTCCACTGGGGCCATACTTTGGTTTTACCTGCTGTGAAACAATCACTCACTTTTTAGTGCAATGCCCAGGTTGGCTCATTACACTAATTTTTTTGTTAATTCTATACTGATTTTAAAAGGGCTTCTCCATTTGTCATTGGTACTCTTTTTTTTAACTGTTGTAATTAGTTTTCATCTCTTTTCTGAAACCCACTCTAATGAATTCTGAAATTTCTTCACATTTTTTTATAGGAATATATCTTCGGCACACTGCAGGTTTACTAATTGCATCTGGTTTCAATAAATTCCATTAGCAAACAAACTCATTGAAATGATCAATTAAGAAAATTAATATATACAGCTAAGCTATTGTAATTAATGATAAAGAGGAAAGTTGCCTTAGCTGTGTAAATTAATTTACTTATTTCATCATCATTTCCTTTTGCTCCTAGCTGGAGCATAGCGCCGTAATGAAATTTCTCCATTTAGCTCTTATCTGCCAACCTCTTCACCTCCAACCAAGTCTTTCCCATTTCACATATTTCTCCTTGAATAGTCCTCTTCCAAGTTATTTTTGGTCCTCCTCTCCTTGAACCTTGAGGATTCCAGTCCAGTGTGCATCTTTCTATTGCAGTTTGAGGTTTATGCAGAGTATGTCCAATCCAATGCCATTTTCTTTCCTTTATTTGTTTTTCGATAGGTGCTTGCTCAGTTTTGCTCCATAATTCTTGGTTTGAGAATATATCAGGCCATCTCACATTTAATGTTCAATGTAAATACCTATTCACAAACACATGGAGCAAGTAAATTATTCCTGTGATCATCTTCCATGTTTCACATTCATAGAATAAAACTGATTTTACATTTGTGTTAAATATACTCTAATTCAACCCAGGAAGTTACCACAGACCTCATGGGCTACGCCAGTGTTCCCCTACGTACAGGGGGTAGATGTTGCCAAACTCATAATAACAGTATTTGTTTAGGGAGGGTGGAGGGAGAAGGGTAGCAGTACTTTTTCCAAATCTATATACTATGCATTTAAAAAAAAACATAGTTTTTTTTTCTTTTATGGCATGCAAACTAGCTTTATAGTAAATATGACAGTTGACACTTTCACACAGGATAGTACAGGTCCGCACGAGCTCAGTGACAAGTGGTAACTGTTTTTTTTTCTTTAAGAGGTGGCTTGGACAGCTACAACTTACACCCTGTACCTGCTGTGTTGCATATTTCAGTTTTATTTAAGGATTTCTCTCAAGAAAATACTGTTAAAATGGCAACCCAGGTTCCCTATTCCAAACACACAGTAACTTCCTGAGTTGAATCTGAGTGTAGTTGGATCATAGTTTTGATTGAAATGTTTTTAATATTCCAAACTGTGTACAGTTGGACAAATGCTCCATTTGCTTTTTTTAATACAATTCTGGGCATCTTCTAATGCACCTCCATCTACAGTAATTGTACTTCCAAGATATATAAAAGCTTGTACTCCATTTATTTTTTGTATTGTATTTGTGCTAGGATTATTTCTTATTTCTTTCATTTTAAGGGAATTTTCTTATTTGGATCCTAGTAATAGCATTAGCTGCATATCACTAATTTACTTAATTGATCATAAATATAGCTTCAGCTGAGTGGAATCCCGTCTTCTTAATGTAGAAACAACCCAATTTATATTGCACATAATATTTAGAGAGGGATCAAGAGAGAAGTTGTGCTTAGATGGGAAGGAAGTTTGAATTAGCTTGGTGGTAGAGCATCAGTGAGTTTGGGCTTCGATTCCTGGTTCAGGCAGAAATTTTTTATTTAATGTTTTTATTTAAATTAACATTTTCAATCCCGGATAGAATCTAATTTAAGAGAGAAAAATTAACACTTGAAGTGAGATTTGAACCCTGGATCTCTCATTCTCTGTACGAGTGTGCTGTCAATTACACCATTCAAACGACAATACAAATGTTAATATTTCTTTAAACTTATACAATTCCTACTCGGCTGATAGCTGTTGCTACCATCACGCCAACTGATGTCTTATATTGAGAAGTATTCTATTAAGTATTTATACATTACTTTTTAGCGGTAAAGCTTTATATTTTCTATAGTTTTATTTATTTAAAAATTGAGAGGTCCAGGGTTCAAATCCTGGTTCAAGCATTAATTTTTCTTAAATTAGATTCTATCCAGGATTGGAAATTATAATTAAAATATGAAGCTTTGCCGCTAAAAAGTAATGTATAAATTCTCAATAAAAATACTTCTAAATAGGAAATGTTAGTTGGCATGATGGTAGCGACAGCTGTCAGCCTTAGAATGAACGAGAATTGTGTAAGTTGAAAGAAATGTTAAAGTTTGTATCGTCGTTTGAATAGTCCTAGTTCAAGCATTAATTTTTCTTTCTTAATTAAGAAATTTTTCTATTTACCATTGTTTATCATTGAACTATTCAGATCAGCTACATTGTATTCCATCAAGTTGAAAGAATATTTCCTTAAGTCAAACATATTTTTTACATAAGATTAAATTAAAATGTTTCATACTCACCTCATATCCAGTTTTCTAATTAGACCGCAGTTTCAAAGCCTTAGCAGCTTCATCTTCAGTAATTCCTCATCGACTGATGTTAGGTCGATAAAAAGAACTTCTTCTTTCCTCTGTTGGTGGACCGATAAACCTCTGGATCCAATCAAAATCCGCAGGAATTTCGTAGTACATAAGTTCTTCATTCTTGTTTTTTTTAATGTGGGTTTTTTCCCAAACCGTGAGTACTTTTTGTTTTTCTATTTGTTTAATTAGACTGGCTTTTGATACAATTAGATATTTTTTAGAACAAGTCAGTCTAATTAAGCAAATAGAAAAACAAAAAGAACTCACAGTTTGGGAAAAAATTCACATTAAAAAAAACTTATGACCTTTGAAATTCCCGCAGATTCTGATTGGATCCAGGGGTTTATCAGTCCACTAACAGAGGGAAGAAGAAGTAGTTCTTCTGATCGACATAACATCAGTTGATGAAAAATTACTGAAGATGAAGCTGCCCAGGCTTTGAAACCACGGTCTAATTAGAAGACTGGATATGAGGTGAGGTATGAAACATTTTAATTTGATCTTAAATTAAACCTCATAGTAATTTTTTTCCTATAAAAGTTCAAAATATGTTTAGCATATTAATTAAATTATCAGATTATTCATCACATTAGTTAAACATTTTAAATTATATGTGCATGCAGATATTGTAATGAAGTAAATGTAAGTGAATTGGAAACAGGTTCATGTAAGTTGGTGTAATGTTCTGGATAAAGTTTTTCCAGAAATTGTGATTTATGTGGTAAAGCTTTGAAGACCTATGACCCCTATTTCTGGTATTTGACAAAATAAATAAGTTAATTGTTATTAATCTGATAAAGAAATGTAAAATATCATCAGAAGGGGAAATATTGTTCAAAAGTAGCATAACATATTATAATATATTATAATTATTTTTAACTGGATACTATATTGTTGTTTATTATTGTAGACATATGAAGACTCTAGGAGAAAGAGGAGGTAAATCACATTTTCATTATTTTGCATGGTAACAATTTATAATCCCCCGACTTCCAGACACTCCAATCTTAGAAGTGGGTTACAATACACCGTACCAGGAGAGAATATCAGAAATGTAGTAATGACAATCTGGTTACTTACTTACTCACTGGCACTAAAGAACCCTTAGGTTCATGGCCACGCGACCATAAGCTCTCCATAATCCCTATCCTGAGCTAATGTTTTCCAATCATTTCCTGTATAATTTGCTTCTCTCAAATCATAGTACATGTTATTCTCCCACCTCATTCTTGGTCTATCAACTGGGCGTTTTCCCTCTGGCTTTCCTACAAGAAGCTTCCATATATGTCTTTCATTCCCCATACGTGCAACATGTGCTGCCCATCGCAGTCTATGAGACTTAACTGTTCTTACTATATCTGGCTTCCTATAAAGACCATGTAGTTCATTGTTATGAAGTCTTCTCCATTCACCTGTCCATCTCTCTTTGGCCCAAAAATTTTCCTAAGTACTTTATTCTCAAATACTCATAATCTCGTTTCCTCCCTTAAAGTAAGAGTCCATGTTTCACACCTATATAATTTAACTACTAGAATAATAGTTTTGTATATTTTCAGTTTAACGTTTTTTGAAAGGACTTGGGACATCAAAAGTCTCTGCAATGCATAATAGCACTCATTTCCAGAATTGAGCCTATGTTTAATTTCTCTGTGCATCTCATTCCTATTTGTGATTATTGTTCCTAGGTATTTGAATTCAGCCACTTCCTCAAAATTTCCCTCATTTGTCATTAGCTGTCCATTTCCATTATATAATGTATTTCTATGTGTGACTATATATTTAGTTTTATTGATATTTACTTCCAGTCCTAATTTCTTAGTGTTACTCAATAGTTTGTCCGTGTTGTCCTTTAGTATCTCCACAACCTGGTAGCATTGATTAAAAAAAAATATAAATTAGAATCTGAAACTTATGCTTGGTAATCTCCTTATGCTTGTTGAAAGGTATAAACTAAAGGTTAGCACTAGATTTCTTAATATTCTATTATTCATATTTTATTATTTAATATTTGAGACTTGAAAGCAAATGTAAATTTGTAAATTTTACAAAAACAACAGGGATAATTAACAGTATAATGAAACCATCTTTAGAACAGAAGAACACAAGATTACGGCTTAATAAGGTTCTCGCAAGACAAGTATTAAGATATGGTAGTGAAGCATGGATAATACGAAGAAGAGATGAAAGCCGAATAACAGCAAATGAGATGCAATTTATGCGCCATACAGCAGGCTACACAAAGTAGGACCATAAAAGAAATGAGAAAATTATGGAAGAGTTGGATGTAGAACCCATTCTTCATCATATACAAAACTACCAGAACAACTGGAAAGCCCATCTTCAATGAATGCCGTCTCATAGAATTCCAAAAGCCATGCTTTGTTACTGCCCCCAAGGCAAAAGATTGCTGGGATGTCCAAAAAAGCGCTGGATGGAAAATTTATCTTTGAGACTGTAACAGGCCACACGGCCTAATACTTGCATGGATGATGATATTTTATTTTAGGATTTCTTCTTTATCTTCATACCACTACCCATTCTTATACTACACCAAAGATTCTCAAACTATTTTGGTTCACTAATGTAAAAGAAATCCTGCCTGCTTTACAAAAATTTCAAACATTACTTTTAATAGGGAAAACTTATGCAAAAGTATACAAGCATTCACCTGTCCTCCAGGTTGGGGGTTGGGACATGGGGCTGGCAAACCATTCTAAAAAAAAAAATTTATTGTTGAACTATTCAGAACATTAGCTGACTGCGTTTCTGGAAAATGAACTTGGCAAGGAAAAAGGACTTTCAGTCAGGATGCAAAACTAAAAATCTACAAAACCATATTGAGACCAGTTACTATATATGGCAGTGAATGATGGACACTTAGTAGAGATAATGAAGAAAGACTGAGAATCTTTGAAAGGAAAATCCTGAGGAGGATCCTGGGAACCATAAATGATCATGGTGTATGACGGATTAGAATGAAATCTACAATTTGTACTTGGACCCCAGTTATTGTAAATGTTATTAAAGTTGGCAGATTGAGATGGGTGGGTCATATAATGAGAATGGAGGAGGAGAATACTACTAGAAAGCCTACACTACTGAGACCAGATGGAGGAGGAAGAAGAGGAAGACCGAAGCTGAAATGGATGGATTGAGTAGAGAAGGACCTCCAAAAGCTTGGTGTCCGGGATGGAGAAGGAGGGTATGCATGGAGGAGTGTCGTAACAGCAGCCAGGGCCCACAAAGGGCTGTAGAACCAGAAGAAGAAAACAAGCTTACATTTTTGCACTGAATTCAACAATAGTGCAATATTGACAAAAAAAGTATTTAATTTTTGAGTTACTTCTTCTAACAATTTTCTAATAATATTAAATAATATCACAAAAATTTTAGTCCTAATAGACAAATATTTTTTTATTTCTGCATTACACAGTCAAGCAATTTCATGGCATGTCCTTTGAGAATCCCTGCACTACACAAACACATAAGCTCATCCTACCCTCCTCTCTCTATTGTAAAAATAGGATAAATAACTAACTCACTCACTGGTACTATTGAACCAATAGGTTCATGGTCACACAGACCGTACATCACTATCCTAAGCCAATGTTTTCCAATCAACCCCTGCATAATTTACCTCCCCCAAATCATAGTTATCCACCGCTGTGGTCTCGAGGTAGCATGGCTGCCTTGTCACGCAGTGGGCCCGGGTTCGATTCCCGGTCGGGGCAGTTTTTCTGGGTGAGATTTTTATCGGGGTTTTTCCTCACCTGTAAGACAAATGTCAGGAAAACTTTAAGGCCCAAACGGTCCCCGAAATCATATGGCCATCATCAATCATCATCCTTCACCGGCGTAGAAAGCAACGGGAAGCTACCACACCTACAATTCCGTAGTAAAGCAGCAAACATAGCATGAAAATGCTATGATTGCAGTGAAAGACCTGCCCTCGGGCACAATACTATGGATGGATTGGATGAAATCATAGTTAATGTTATTCTCCCACCTCATTCTTGGCCTAACAGGCACTTTCCCTCTTGTTTTTTTTTACAAGGAGTTTCTAAGCCCCTCTTTCATTCCCCATTCATGCCACATGCCCTGTCTTTTGCAGTCTACAAGACTTAACTGCTTATTATATCTAATTTCCCATATATATCATGTAGCTCACTGTTATGTTGTCATCTATATGATCTTCATGGAAACCAGATGTAAAGAGAACAGTTGAGATAAAGAATTGGAAAATTCTTTAGGAAAATCGTAGGACCAAAATTTCAAGATAATAAAATAATATACATCAAGAATGAAATTTCTCTACAAAAAATTTAAAAGCTTTCAGATGCTATGCGTAAAAGGAGAATACATTTTCATGGTCTCCTCAGAATGGAATCTAACAGATTAACCAAACAAATCTTTGATTTTTTCCATAACTGCAAAACAAAACCCAACTGGTTTAAAGAAACTGAAAAAAGACCTAATTAGAATTAAATTACAGAAATTCACTAATCGATTGTGAACAGCTACATGAATTATTCAAGATGAAAACATAAGGTTCCAAGATAAATATAAACAAAAATTCAAACCTATTATCTCGGAAGAAGAGAGGAAAAGAAAGTCAGAAAGAATGATAAAATACTGGGCACTAAGAAAGGAACAACACACAGAGGAATGATTGATCCAACGTACCCCAAAGAGGGTAAAAAAAAGACCAAAACAAGTATATTAGATAATGCATATATACATGTGCAAAACATGCTATAAAATAATTTTTTTATTATGTATGGATTTCTTAATACACATCTTATGGTCCAATAACAGCTTCACAATTTTTTGATCTCATTTATCTCGGTGATCCTCTTGACCCCATTTTAAGTAACTAACTCACTGGCACTACCGAATCCATATGTTCATGGCCACACAGACATAAGCTCGCCATATATCCCTATTCTGAGCTAATGTTTTCCAATCATTCCATGTATAATCTACTGCTCTCAAATCATGGTTAATATTATTCTCCCACCTCATCCTTGGCCTACCAACTGGGCATTTTCCCTTTCATCCCATTTTACTATATGTAATACAAATACATGTTACCTATATAACATGGGCTACCAAAGAGCTGCATAAACTGAAAATTTACCACATTAACACCATCCGTCTACTAACTGTAGAATCCAAACCATGAAACTACAGTGGGTGATGATAGAAAACACATACAGTTCAGCAGGAAATCTTTAATTATAAATTTCTCAATGACTAGCTTTGCATTTTCTCTGTTGTTCAACTCACATAAACTACATCACTTAAGCTATATGTAGATGTTGATTACCCACTTTTTTCCCTTGAGTTTTCATATTATTACTAATCAAAAAACAAAACATTGAAACGTTAAATATTAATTTTTAAGTTGGGTCCTAGTTATTCAAAAGGACTAAAATAACTCCATCTTACAGAATAAACTTTATAAAGATTATATTTCTTTTCACAGTAAGAAAGAGTAGGCCTACTAAACAGAAAATATACATTTTTCCTAATAATATTTGTTAAACATTGCCAACATCTAGAGATGAGACGACATTTTGTTGGTGCTCAATATTTAATATTGATACAAAAAATTGAATTCTGGTACTTAATAATAATGCCATTTAATTTAATAAAGCTTTTCAGTACAAATTTGTATAAATATGCAATTTTATTGTGCTAAAATTTTGAATTTTAATACTTGCATACCACTATTTTAAACAAAAACATTGTTTCTGAAAGAACATAGAAAATCCGTGAATTTATATTAGGGTGTCCCAAGACATAAAGGAGGTTTTTTTTGCAAAATCAAATATGCATACCTGTATTTTTTTTTCTGTTTGACCTTAATAACTTCTTCTTGTTCTTGTAAGCCCATGTTTCCCTTAACAGAGATTTAGCTGCGCTCTCTATACAGGGAAGAATTTGAACCATACTAATTTAGTTACACTTTTTTTCATATAGATCTCATTTTGAGTGGTCTGTGGTCAGCGTTCCGCCTCATACTGACATCTAGGAAACCAAGGTAGTACTAGGACGGGAAAATTTGGTAAATTTTGCCTAGAGGCCTTTTCATTCAGGCTTTAGGATCTTTTACGAGCCTGAAAATCTTCAGACTCAGGACCCATGGCTTAAAGTCCCTCCCGGAAGACTTGCTCCTTGGATTTTCTGTCCTAAAAAATCCATCAACCCCGGCCGGGTTTGAAAATAACGCTTTAATTGATCTTCCTTCTCCCTCCAATATCAGAAGATGATGAAATTTTGAATCTTTACTAGGACTATGCCTAGTAATTCAACTTATTACTGGAATTTTCCTTGCAATACACTATTGTCCTAATATTGAATTAGCCTTCAATAGAGTTAATCATATTTGTCGCTGTGACCCTTGGGATCAGAGGCAAGAAGCATAACCACTAGTCTACTGCGGCCGATACCTTAATAACTCAAATAAAAATATTATTGTGATTGGATAATGACAACCCATGCTGACTTCGTGCCAAACATAAGACATGAAAATTTGTACTGGATTAGTATAGAAGGGTTCTAGAACTAAAAATTTATTTAATAAATCATCAACAATAGCAGTCATGAATTAGGCCATTGGCCTGTTCCGCTTCAGGATAGAAATTGATCCCTCCATCGCTTCTTAGGTTTTCCTGGGTCTCTTTGCTATGTGAGTCTGTAGTTGAATAGCTGCAGAGGTAGTGTATTGTTTGGCATTCTAAGGAGGTCTTCATGCCAATTATTTTGGTATATTTGGATGGTTTCAGTTATTGCTGGTGTGTTGAGAACTTTGCAGATATTTTCATTACAAATGTATTTAGAAAATAAAACATCAGTATGCCCAAAAGTATAACTATTTACTATTTTACAATAAGAAGAAATTATTGTTCAAATTTTCTTCTCAAAGTTTGCAAGTAGTGACATGTTTTGAAGTAAGTCTGCTCGGATTACTGTGGGCCTATGTGCACCAAATTGTACTTACATTATACAAATAATTTAAGAGAGTGAGCATTAAAAATGAAAGACTTTGATTTTTTTTTTGGGGCACCCTAATATATATTCTTTCTGAACCTCAAAATTTGCATTAACAGTATAACACTTTGCTCCCATATGGCTTTGACAAATTTAAGAAGATCATTGTCATAATGTTTGTAGGTTCAAACCCGACTGGAATTCATGGATTTCTTTTCAGGATATAAAAATCCTAATTATTGTTTCCTTCAGAAGAAAGTAAAGCTGTAGCCCCATTTCATAAATTTATAAAATGTAAAATAACTTAAAGCCTAAAAAAGGCATTTTTGACTCAAAATTTATTGGTCCTTTTACACCTTGCTTTGAATCAAGATAGCAATGATCTGAGATGGTAAAATTTATTATTAAAGAAAATAATATTTAATACAATGCTGTGACTTTTTCTTAAATATTATTCTTCATCCATCCTATGCCTTTAACAGTCCAAATCAGGTTCTGGCCTCCTTTTAGGTTTTTTAACTAACTGATTCATTTATGCTTATATCCCTACAGATGTCATGAGTGGCATGTGGTCGGCATGACATCTCAAGAGACATTAGTAAGCAAATCTTATATTAAATCATTAATACATGATAGAGTTACTTCCTACAAAGTTTAAACTAAGGTATTACTTGAATGGAAGAATGTTGATTAAATTTTGCTCCAGCAGCATATTTTTTCAGGCTTGATGATCTTTTATAAACCTGAAAATCTTAAGATTTGGGACTAGATGCAAGGAACATAATTACTAGACACAAGAGCTGACTAAATATTGTTCTTATCAGGCTAAATTAGAGAATTTTTAATAATTGAAAATGTTAAGTGAGTAAAGTAAAGTGATCCCACAACATGCCCGGAGGCTGTTGGGGTAGTAGGAGGTTAAGGCTCCCACTTTTCCTAGACAATCGGCACTTTATGTCAGCCCCGCGTGACGGCCGTCTTTACCCACAGAACAAGCGTCTGGTACTCATTTCCGTTAGAGGCTGAGTCGACCCCAGGGCCATAGTGCCGCCAGAGGGTTTGGATTGAAAATGTATCTAATTGAATTAATTTAATATTTATTTTGTTCTTGGCAGCTCCATGACACAGGGCGGTTAGATGCTAGCCTTCCACTGCTGGGGTCCCAAGATCGAGTCTTGGTCACTCCATGTGGGTTTCGTGGTGGACGAAACAGAGCTTGGGCAGGTTTATCTCGGGGTTTCTCTTCTTTTTCCCTGCCACTATTTCTCCATACTCATGTCATCCATTTCATTTCATTTCGTTCCTCTGCCCCCGTGATGGTGTATCAGGCATGGTCGGCCAGCACCCTTGTCATTCACAGACCTCATCTGATTTCATCCCTCGACCTGACCCTAAGTTGGATACAGATTGAGAATATTTATTTTTATTTATATTTATTTCACTCTTATATCATTGAATTTTTTGGCTGCGGTGGGCTAGTGATTATATTCCTTGTCTTTAGTTCTGAGGAAAGTGGGTTCAAACCCGGCTGAGGTCGATGGATTTTTAGGATGGTAAAATCCAAGGTACAAGACCACCAGGAGGGACTTTATGCTGTAAGTCTCGAGTCTGAAAATTTCCAAGCTCGTGAAAGAACTGCAAACCTAAATAAAGAGGCCTCTGTATAAAATTTACCGCCATTATCCATCCAAGTAATACCTTTGTTACCCACTTTGGATTTAACAGTTTGGGAAAAGATATATATTCAAAAAAACCATACTAGAAAAACTTCATGAACTTTGAGATTCCAGACAAACCGAGCTTGATTACAAAGTTCTTCAAAAATAAAACAGATGGCAGTTTAGAAAATGATTCCTTCAAAAGAACACCAGATGGCAGTTTAGAAAATAATTCCTTCAAAAAATCACCAGATGGCAGTTTGGATAATCACCAGCAAAAGAAAAAATTGACAGTCATGAAAAACAGCTGAGGATGGTGACGATGGTCGCTGATACTGCAGTGCTGTGTTTAAAAAATCAGAAGTGTGAGGTAAGAAGAATTCACGATTCATTTAATTTTTTATTAATAAAACCTCATAATGTTAAAAATTCCCAAATTTATTATATTAAAATACCCACTAGGTGTTTCACTGAGGCAATATGCCAATCCCATATCATTTGCTGACATTTATGGGTAAATAAGCATAATTAATTCATATATTAATGTTCGGATTTTTACATTATGAGATTTTCAATCAATACAAATCAATTTGAATTGTGTATATTCTTACCTTATATATCTATATTATTTAACACAACCGCGGTATCAAGAGCAATTGCTCCCATCTTCAGCTGTTGTCACGAATGTTGATTCTTCATCATGCTGGTCATCTAGAGTTGATTTGAAAAACTTTGTAATCAAATTTTGTTCTTCCGGAAACTTAAAATTCATGGATCTAACATGGTTTTTCTGAATGTATATCTTTTCCCAAATTTAATTCTAAAGGTTTTCATAGATGTTCCAAAAGTTTAGCTTCTTTTTCAATTTTATGTTTTTCTAATATATTTTTCTAGTGTGATTAAATTAGCTTGGTTAAAACAACCCTATTGGGAAACACCCTAATCTCCATACAGAGAAGTATGGGGTATATAGATAGATATCATTGAATTTAATTTCTCTTGAATTAATAATAATGAATATTGAGTTATTGAGTCTCATCTCTACCAAAAAAAGTAAACTCTTTGTGAGTTCTAATGGTGTTGTATTTTTATGTATCAATATTTGTAATATTGGTGTTTGTTAAAACTATTCTTCCCGACTTTAGATATCAAAAACTTTTAAAAAGTCTTAAAAAAAAGAGAGAATGTAATTGAATAACCTAACCTAACCTAAAGATCCCTTGTAAGTGTGGTAATTGTTACTGTACAGTAATGTGATATTGCTTAAAAAACAAATAACTAAATAATATGGTGTCTTTATTTAGTCTGACATTCACAATCTTCTGTCAATGAGTAAGTTATCCTATAACTCTTCAGTTAGACTATATTGTATTATGACATTGAAGCATTAAACAATTTTCCAGAAGGAAATAATGAAGATTTATAAGTAGACTCAACATTTTTTCTGAAAATTTGTTTTTGTTTCAATGTAAAAATTCCTCTTAAATTTACTCTTACTAGTGTTTGCCAAGTGGTCGAAATTCGACCATAAATAACACGTCACTTTATATTATTAGACATTGTTAGTTTTAAATTGTATTAGACCATAATCATAAAAATACAGGGTATTTATTTATTTTGGAATGTAACTGATGTTCATGGTGATAGTATTCTAAATTAGCACTCAGAATCGTGAGAAATTTGGGTACATACAATAAATAGTGGCTCCATGTTGAGAAAAGCAGCTATAATGGCTGGTGGACCCTACATGCTGACCACATGCCACCCCTACACTGGCAGAATGATCTACCTCTGGGATTAACATATGCACATGTATTACTTCTCTATAGTTTAAATGGGAGCTTTGGCGCTGATTTTAGTGCCTTGAAGTTAAAAAGGCAGATAATTTTTTGGATATGGCCTTTGTACATCACATGCTTCTATGGATGAAATTTAACTCTTGCACCATGGAGATTTTCCATAATATTACCTTACAGTTAAAAATGGCAGAATTAACAGTTTTCAATTTTTTTTATTGATAACACTAAGCTTGTCAATAGCTATTAACAAAAAAAAAAAAAAAATGGTTAACAAACAGAGGAGAAAATGATTACCCAATGTTGCCCAGGAATCTACTTATCCTGATCTTCTTGGCATCAATGAGTTGAAAGACAAAAATGGTTATTGTGAGTTATCCGTAAAAGATACACATATGCTGCTGCAAACTTTTTTGTAGAATTTTTTAGGTATTCGATTCTGTGTACAATAATTAATTTGGTATATTTGTTGTGGTTTAGACAGCATAAACATTTAAACGTACAAGAAGCGACTTTTTTAGTGCATTGATGCATATTTGTTTTTAGCTTCAGCCCTATTGTATGTATGGGTAATGTTATATATGTTAATTGTCCCATACAAAATCTCTAAATGATGATAAAAACCCCATTCAAATCAGTCAATTAGTTCTTGAGTCCATAATGGACAGACAAACGAGGATAATTAATCTTCTTCCTTCCAAGTATTAGGCCAAGGCCTGTTACGATCCTATAGAAAATTTTCCCTCCAGCGTTCATAGGACGGCCCAGTGATCTTCGTCCTCTTGGTATATAATTATAAAACAGCTTTGGGGATCCGATTTGAACTCATTCTTTCAAGATGGTGTTTCCAATTTAGTTTGGTACTGTTTAATATATTCCAAAATTGGCGTAGTCTTCAATTCTTTTAAGATATCGTGTTTCCTTTTCCGATCCCATCTGGTGTAACCCGCTGTTCTGCGCATGAATCTCATTTCACAAGCCGTTATTCTGCTTTCATGTTGTTTTTTTAGTGTCCATGCTTCACTACCATAGGTCAACACTGGTCTAGCCAAAGTGTTATATAAACGTAATCTGGTGTTTTTTTGTACAAGGGATGGTTTCATAACTTGATTAATCATTCCTAAACTTTTATTATAACTAGTACTTTTCAGGGATATCCTTTTCATCCCAGATAGAGAGATAATATCCAAGATATTTAAATTGATTAGATCTCTCTAAAATTTTATTCTGGAGACAGATTTTACTTTGTATGGGGTCCTTCCCATGAAATGCCATAATTTTAGTTTTGTTAGTTGATATTTCCAAGGATAATTAATAATATTATGAAACTATCTTTAGTACTAAAGAACACTAGATTATGGCTTTATAAAGTTCTTGCAAGAACCAGTATTAAGATATGGTAGTGAAGCATGGACAATACGAAGAAGACATGTATGCCGAATAACAGCAAATGAGATGCAATTTATGCGCCGTACAGCAGGCTATACAATTTGGGACCATGAAAGAAATTATGGAAGAATTGGATGTAGAACCCATTCTCTATCATATACAAAACTACCTGAACAACTGGAAAGCCCATCTTCAACGAATGCCATCTCATAGAATTCCAAAAGCTATGCTTCGTTACTACCCCCAAGGCAAAAGATTGCTGGGACGTCCAAAAAAGTGCTGGATGGAAAATTCCTCTTTGAGAACACAGGTCACATGACCCAATACTTGCATGGATTATGATGATGATGAAAGGAGACAAACTCATAGACGTTCAATTTTATATATAAAGATTGACAGATGTTAATATTATACTTGTCTGAGTTACTCTATGGGTGTGAAACATGATCACAAGCATTAAGGGAGAAAGCCAATCTAAAAATATTTGGAAATATGATCCCAAAACATTTGGGCTCTTAGAGAGTAAGATTTATCAGAACCAAGATTCAGTGGTAAAACTCTAATATCACGAATGGTGGAATTGTCTTACACAATCCTGACCAGAAGGCTGAAAAGAGCAGCCCAGCACTGGAAGTATCTTATGGTATACTGATGATCTGCCCAAGGTAAACTCAAAATTACTTGCAATAATCTAAAGGAAAGCTCACCATGTGGGAATACAGTGAACTACCTGCTTAGCAGAGCCCATAGCCCTTAATGGGACATATACGGCGACATTCATCATTAGGGCTTTGAAGTTGAAGACCTATAAAAGACCTAAAGATATCCTTCAAAAGACCTAAAAGCTGGAAAAAGGACATAAGTGTTACAGTTGCTAACGAATGGAAAAGACAATCTCGCTGCTTTTACCCTCTGCTCGAGGTAATTTTCACAAAGTGGCAACTTCTTAGAAAATTTGAAGTCGAAGTACAGTAGTTCTGGTGATCAGTAGGCTGGTGGTTAAAAATAACAGGATATTTTTCTCGCAGCAGAACAAATTGTTTGGAATGTGAAAAGTCTTTAGATTGTAAAACTGATAGTGTTTTCAAAAGAACTTGGAATTGAGACTAGACTCTGTGGATTCTTGAATTATACAAATGGTACAAATGTAGTCAAAATAAGGTAAAGTTGCAAAAAAGTCTTAACACATAAAAATAGACTATATAAGGACCAATAAACCAAAAATAGCTAATAAACCCCACCATTTTCTGGCCTACAATGACCCAAAATGTATGTATGTATGTATATATATATATATAATATATATATATTGACGATTTTATTATTAATTTAACACTTCTCATTGAAGGATAAATTATATTTGAAGAGAAAAATTTTGCCTAGACCGGACTCGGACCGACCCTTGGCTTTCCGGGCCAAGCTCTACCAACTGAGCTACCGAGGCGAGTTACGATCTAGAGCAAATTTTTCTCTTATGTACGTTGTAATTCCCTCGCGCCAAATGCTTGAAACCATAGCTTCTATCTTTGCAAATGGCAGCTTCTTAGTTAAGAAGACATTTATTGGGAATTTAACACTACTTTATAGCCAGTAGGGCTTCTATTGACGATTTTATTATTAATTTAACACTTCTCATTGAAGGATAAATTATATTTGAAGAGAAAAATATATATATTATGTTGGGGCTTGTCTTCAGACATAAATAAAATAAAAAAATGTCCTCAGCTTCCGAGCCCTATTCATCATCATTCATGTGTTGATGTATCTTTTACCACCTTTTTAGGTGTAGATAAGTTGGATAAAAAGCAAAATCTTGAAATTTGTGAAAAGGTAAAATTTGAAAACATACATATTAGAAGATATCCAAACATGTCAATTAATTTATTAAATCATCTCCACAGAATTGTTTTCAAAGAAGGTATTCCAGTATCAACCTAAACCACACAGTGACAGAGGAAGACTTAAACAATGCTGGAGAAATCATGAACATCTTGAGATATAAGAACAGGTTCAACAAAGCCTAAACCTGAAATGTTCATTATAGTGATGAAGGAATATATATCGTCGCTTAAGAAACAATACCGCGTAACTAACAAAATGAATATTTTACACGAGAAACAAAAAACTGTTTACTTTTCCCCGTAGTACCTATGCATTGAAACCATTGTATCTATAAGTTTAGCAAGGTCATGGTACAAAATTGCATCCAATCTATCTTAGAACTGAGCGCACTTCTTCTGTGATGCTAACAGTATAAAAATGTCAATTTCACCAAAAGAGTCAGTTATGCGGTATTGTTTCTTAAGCGACGATATATACATATACTAGCTAATACCCGGTGTGCCAAAATAAATTAAATATTAAAGGTTAAGATAAATTGAAATGTTTCATACCCTTCTCATAACCAATCTTCTATGTAGATCGCGATTTCAGGGCATTAGCAGCCCCATTGCGATCTACTTAGAAGATTGGTTATAAGGAGATGTATTAAACATTTTAATTTATCTTAAATTAAACCTCATAGGATTTATTCCTATAATAGTTCAATATTAAGTTTAATAAATTGTATAGTATATACTGAGACAAACCAAACATGGAGGTTGCTAGTCAGTTTTTAATTTAATCATCTTGCCTGCTATGTCCAGACACTTGTGAAGCTCCGCCATGCATTGCACAATAAATGACCTGAAACAAGATCATTCTCCAACACGAAAACGTGCGTCCTCACACTGCTTGTGCCACTTTGGAGAAGATCAGGAAATTTGGGTGTGAAACTTTTTTGCATCCTCCCCTACTCTCCTGACTTGGCACCCTATAACTATCTTCTCAGTTCTGTGAAGGATCAGCTGCAAGGCCAGTGCTACGAGACGCTGGAGGATATTCAGAAAGCAGTGTGTCAGTGTCTTCGAGCAGCTGGTACGGACTTCTGCTGTAAGGGTTCTTTCAAGCTTGTAGAACGATGGGGAAAATGTGTGCAAACAAATGGAGACTATGCTGAAAAGTGACACAAAAGTCTGTAGATTATGATGACTTGCAAGGTTTTTCTGAAATAAATATTATGATTTTTTTAAATGTTGCTCATGTCTTTCAGTATGCCCCTTGTATAACTTAAGTATGCAATTTTTTACAAAATAGAATAATATAGAAAGAGCTGAAAATATTTTTGAAACTAGGATACTAAAACAAATGCTAAATTATAAACCTAAAGGAAAAAGTAGAGTAATGTAGAAAATCATGTACAAGATCGCTTTATGAATGAAACCAGAACAAATGTCTCACTTAACCTTTGAATTAAGAAAGAAAAACATTTTTCATTCTATGATATTTTTTATTACAATTATGTTAATTGTACTTATAATTACAGAATTCGTACATTATTTTTAAATTATTTAATATAACACAGTCCAAAATTTCCACAGTTCACTTTCACATGGATTTCCACACCTAGACACATTTATACATAGAACAATCATACTTTTTTTCTATTTCACATGTTAAATTAAAACTACATGACAAGCACCATTTAAGATTACATAAATACTTTTGTAACTGGCATAATCTTGTCAGGAACTCTAAAAATCTGTACAATTATACTTTTATAGACTTACAGCCATATTCAGATTTAATAGCATTTACATTTACTGCTGATTTCTTTGGTACATGGACTACTTCTATATTTATAGAACTTTTATGCATTATAAACATTATTTATATCTATACACAAATAGCATTAGCGTTCTATACAGAGTTCTTTAATGGTAGAAATAACATTTCTGTAACATTTATTTTGATTTCAGTAAAATGTAAACATTTGTTTAATCATATCACTATATTTGAAACCGTAATTAAGTTTTATGTACACTTTTTTTGTCCTCAGAGATGTATGTTTTATGAATATGTAATGACAAATAACAGTAAAAGATCTTCATTAGGGAAGTATTACAGCCTAACCTTTTCCCAAGCCATTTTGCATTTTATCGTATTTTTTATAGCATTTCACACATTGAATAGCATCTAAATTTAACAATATAATCACTTTAATCTTTTTACAGAGTCACGGCTAGATGTCACTATACAATTAAAAACAATAGGTTACATTGATGTATAGTATAAAGATAATAAGGTTTGTGATTTTGTTATCTGGAAGGAATGATGGTTGGTTGTGGAATTTTATATGAGCATACTCGCATACACTTATAGTCTTACACTCATAATAAAAATGAAAAACAAATTAATTAATTAATTAAAAGTTCACTGCAACATATATTTGTGTACAATATATATTATTTTAAAGATCTTGGAATGGGAATTAGATGAAAACAGAAGAAGAGGATGACCTAAAGAAAATTGGATGGAGTGAGAAGAAATAAGAGTGAACTGAGATGTGCAGATGATGTTCAGGATCACTACAAATAGAGAAGGCAAATTTCTTGAGGATGACGGAAAATCACTGTATTGTGGATAAATTCTTCTTCCTTTCCAGGATTAGGTCAATGTGACCTGTTCTGATCTCTAAGTCCATAGTTTCCTTGGCCATCCCAATGATCTTTTTTCATGCGGTTTGTAGGTGTCAATCATTTTGGGTGATCTTGTATTGTCCATTCTGTCTAAATGTTCTTTCCATCGTATTTGTGCTCATCTAGTTTATAGAGTATTGAAAAAATCTCCTGTTAATTTCTTACTGACTCATTATGTAACCTATCCATGCGTGTTCATTCTTTTACAGATCTTAAACATTTCATTTCAGTGGCTTGAATGTGTGATATATCTTTTTTTGTAAGTTCCCAAGATTCAGAATCATATAAAAGAACAGAAACAGCCATAATTTTATGAAACCTGAGCTGAGTTTCTCTTCGAATCTTTCTGATACTACTTCTTATGGTGGCCGCACATCATTTGGTATTGGTTTAATTTATTATGTATATCCCAATCATTGCTACATGTTATGTCTGAGCCAAGATAGTTAAAGTGTGCTATCTGTTCTATTATTTCATTATTGATTACTATTTTTGCCCTGAAAAGCCGTAACTTTAGTTTTTGAAGTTGGACCAATTCTGAAATTAAAAAACGTTATTGCTGAATAGCAAAGAAAATATATTAGATCTAGAATTAACATTTCATATAGTGGGAACACTTGTGAGAGAAAATTCATATGCTCCAGCATGAAAGAGAAAGAAGACTGAGAGAGAAAGAGTATTGGCCAACATCCATAGATGTATCATGCCTGGATCAGTTTTAAAAGTTTTACATTTCTTTTCCTGTCTTCTCCTTTGTTCCTCTCAAAATATGGAGCTATAAAATTGACTAGTGAAAGGGTTTGGTCATCTTCATCATCACTCCCAAGGATTAGACAATTGCCCATTTCAACTTCATAATTCATCAGCCCAACGTTTTCTAGGTCATTCCATTCCATTCATGTGATCAATTCATTTTTGTCTATAATTCATGACTTTATCCAATAAAGGCTGCACTTCCAATTCTCTTGTATCTTCATTTATAAGGCAATTGCCCATTTCAACTTTGTAATGCATCAGCCCAACGTTTTCTAGGTCTTCTGACATACGTCTTCCTCTTGCTAGCAGTGGATATCTCTCCTTACTCATTCCATTTATGTGATCAATCCACTTTTGTCTACAATTCGTGACTTTGTCCAATAAAGGCTGCACTTTTAATTTTTCTCTTATATCTTCATTTCTAATTCTATCAAGTTTTGTACATCCTTTAACTTGCCTGAGGAACCTCATCTCCACCATCTGTATTCTATCTTTTGTTTTTTTTTGTTAGAGCCAAAGTTTCACATCCATACAATATTGTGGGAATTGCCAAAACTTTATATACATTTTTATTTTTGTTTCCTTTTTAATTTTACTCTTGAATGTTCTTTGTATTGTTCCACATACCATCTGAAATTTATTTATTTTGGAATCAATATCTCTTTCCATATTTAACCCATCCACCTCTCATTTAAAGTCGAGCTCTGCTACCCCAGAAATCTGATTTAAATCCCAAGTCCTGCTGCCTGGCATTTAAATGTAACGCACCAACTTAATATTACCTCCAGTAAGTAAAAATGGATTTAAAAACCACTAAACTGATATACAACAGGGTTATTCTCAGATTTCACCCATTTCCAATCACTTGGCGTGATATGGCTTTAGTTTTTTGCAGGTGGCGGGACAATAAGTTCATTATCACTCTCACCGCTCTCTTCTTCAGCAGAAGTTGCTTCCGAATCACTTATAGATTCATGAATACTTACTTCTCTCATCACTAAATATATCAGAAACTTCTGAATCACTGCCTAATTCACACTCTAATAATTTCCTAATTCCATCACTGTCAATACCCTTAACTTTCCTTGGCGCCATTTTTCTTACTACTGACACATTTTTTTTTTCTGAGGGTAAAACTCATTCCGGAAATTTCTAAATGGCATGGAGGGGATGAAATAGCATTCTTGTGAATGTGAGAAGAAGAAAAGTGTATGTAACAATATCTATGAGCAGCAAAATAAATTAAAAATGCGTTTTTTCGATCTCTGAACTGCGCGACCACAGGTCGTCATACGATTTTAGTCCATAAGAACTCATGCGACCTCAGCTCGTCATCCGATTTAAATGGGTTAAGCTAATATCGCAGCCCAAATAGTTGAACTAGGAGGATTTGGTTCATGGTTATTTCAACGAATCAGAAACAGAAATAGATATTTGGGTACATACTTGAATTCATTGTAATGCATGGTGGATAACTGTTTTCATTCTAATTGTTTAGCGATGTTTAACATATGTTAATTATCTTAGAATGATGGGTGTGTAGTGACTCCAAGAAGTATAAATGTAGGAATAAGTTTACATTACTTATAGACGTAGATGTAGTGTCATTGAACACCATCTATGTTATGTAGTACCAAGTTAAAGTAACACAAAAAATACAGTGCTTTACATATTTGAGATGAGATTAATACATTGCTACCAGTTGATTAACCATATCTTGTAGTCCAGGATATGTGATGCTGTATCTTTTACCAGGTTTTTGTGATTATTTATGTATGTTAATTCCTAAAAAAACTAATTTTGTGATTATGTTTGCAATTATGATGCAAGTTTGGTAAGATATGAACACTTGTGAATGTTATCCTTCTTAGAAAGCAATTTTTTACCAGGCTTAGCACATCACATGCCTTACAAATATTGCACTCAAATCCTGCATAATATATTTTTAACTCCTTTTTCACCAATATATGAGCATAAATTTAAGATTCTAGTTCCTTTCCATTGTTTTTGAGTTTTATTCAAAACAGTAGACAATATAACTAACTAACAAAGTCAACATTTAAACATTGTACTTCATATCCGATAATAAAGAATAAAAAATGGGAGTGTTTTGACACATTTTACTGTACTTTCAGTTCTTTAAAATTCCATATGTTCACAATGATTTACTGCATTCTGAATAAAGTAAGGTCCATACGATTGACTTTTTAAAAAAAATCATCTTAAATAAAATTACACGGCTACTATAATCCAACATTTCAAGTCCTAAAACTATTTTTTCTTTTTACAGAAGCTCCAATTAGGAAAATGATGCTGTGAGACCATATTTTTAGGTAATTAATCAATTACTGATTATTTTGTTCTTTTTTTTTTCATACTTTTCTAAGTGTTAAAAATTAAGTATGTATGCCTACTAATTCAATAATCTTTAATTTACAACTTTTGTACAGCAGCTTAATAAATGATTTATACATTTTTTATAATTATTAGGCAATTTCCATTGAATTTTTAGTTTTATAGGTCATTTCAACCCAACTAAAATAATTGAGATACAGTAAAAGAGTGTAATACAGAAATACCAATTACCACAACCATTGTAATTTATTGATCTTTTAATGATAAAATCAATTTTTTTTAAGCATAATGTGCATGTAGATAATCTGTAGTCTTCTAGGAATGTCTTGAGGCAATCTAGCTGCATTAAATATTGAGTTTGATTTCAAGAAACTGACATAATTTTATTTGTAATTGTGAAAATCTGAATTGTTATAAAAACTGTATAGTTTTTAAGTTGCCAGGATGATCCTGGAAGTAGATATGCTGGTTAGCTGCCATATAGTGGTCTATCACATTGACCAATTCAAACATATAAAGCACTGTTACTTACTTACTTACTTACTCACTGGCACTATCGAACCCGTAGGTTCATGGCCGCACGGACATAAGCTCTCCATACATCCCTATCCTGAGCTAAAGCTTTCCAATCATTCCCTGTATAATCTACTTCCCTCAAATCATAGTTAATGTTGTTCTCCCACCTCATTTTTGGTCTACCAAATGGGCGTTTTCCTTCTGGCTTTCCTACAAGAAGTGCACTGTTAATTAATGTATTTTTAAACATAAATTATAATATTATGAAGTATTCTGAGTTGAGGGTAATAATTTTATTAATATAATATTTCCATAACAGTTTTAATCTTACTTTTATTTTACACTACTCATTTATTTCATATTTGTCACATTTATTTAATATTTTCATAAAATTGTAAGTTTTATATATTCCATAGAATGGTAAAGTATCTAGGATGCCTATATTTGTGCAGTGAAGCTTTTAGTAATGAACACATTGTTCTAAAACTCTTGGCAGTTACTATATTAATAAAAATCTCTGAATATGGCTTTGTAAATCACTAGATATTTAACTAATTACACTGGACATAGCATTTTATTATTATATCATTCAAATTCGTGAATAGTTGTAAAATATGCTGAGGTTGTTTTTTAAAAAATATTCTTGAACACACAATACAAATTGATATAATTATAGTACATTTGTTTTTTAATAATCTGCAGTTTGAACACACATTTTTGTATCTTTTTTATTTTAATTCTAAGTAGATTAATATAGACATATTTAAACAGTAATTTTAAAACTTCTATAATCTATATTTTTAAACATGAAATACGACTATACATTGTTCATCAAAATTTTAGATGAATATTCAAGTTCACATAACTTTTTTTTAATAGAATGACTATAGAATACACTGGTTGGCTACTGCATTTTTATTCTAAATATTTTATATAATAATTTCAACAAACAACTTCTATATCAATAAATTTTTTTTTGCAGATTTCTGCAATATTTACAAATTTGATTTATACCAACAGAATTATATATTTAGTTCTGATTATAATTTAAAACATTATACCACAATTTATTTCTAGTAGTCCCCCCTTTTTCCTTTACATTGTTTACAAGTTACATCCTTAAACAATATACCATACATTGTACTTAAATGTGTGTTTTTAAATTTATCACATTAATGAAACAAGCGAATAAGAGATAACATTCTTTCACTAAATTATTTGTAGCTTTTCACAACAAGCAAAAATAAATGTTATCATATTTATAAGACATTATAGTATTATAATCTTAAATATACATACGGTGTAAATGATTTAAACAGAAAAAAATTACCTGGTTATATAGGCGTTGTGGACAAACAATTTGAGGTAGTGAAAGCCAGGGTGTCAGACAAAAAATATCCAGGTTACCAGTAGGGCCTGGGGATTTAGCCAAAAGTCATAAAACACTGAGTTACTTGCACTATTGAAAGTCATAAACCATTGGTATAATATGCAGGCAAGAAATATGCTGTTAATGAAATCAAAAGATACTGTTAATAATTAATAAAAACTGAATCCTATCTCACCTCATATTTCGTGTTCTTCAAGCATGGAACTGCATTTTTGGAGGCATCCCTCCCATTTTCAGCCATAACCACGAGTGTTGAACCCTGGTTTACATCTTCATCTTCAAAGTTCTGTGCTTGAAGAACACGAAATATGAGGGAAATACGACTCAGTTTTTATTAATTATTAACTTGAAAACCTCATAATGTTACTTCCCATAATTAATTTATGAAAAAGAGATTGTGTTTATAATTTATCATTCAAGATATAGGTGGCATATAACTCCATCATCACTCACCCTGTTTTTTCGTAAATTCCTGAGTCTTAGTTATTGTATTAAAATTAAATGGATATAGGATAAAGAGATAGTTTAGATCTTAATTAGTGACTGGATGAAACCCAACTATAAAAATCTAATAAACCATATTTTCAAAAAGAGATTTGCTTAGTACTGAATTTTGTTTGATGATGAGTAAATACATTTAGTGTATGGGAGGTTTCGACTGAAGTCCAGGCCACACTCACAGAGGGTCCAGACCCACAGGACTATGGCTGCTCTTGGAAGAAGCTCTCCTCAGAGTCATGTTCCTTAGAATTTATCTTTTAAAGAATACTTATTGTCTTTTCTGGCAATTTTATAGATTCTGTAAATTTTGGAAATGTGGTTGATAAATCATTAATATCTTAGATTTTATCTAATTCCTAATTAAAGTCTGAAGCCATCTCGTACAATTCCATACTCATAATTTTATTACTGGATTATGGATATCAAATGTGTTGGTTACTAACGCTGAGCACTTGATAATGCAGCCATTAGCTCTCTTACTTTCCAAGAAGGTACGGATAAATTTTGGATGAAAGGGCTGGGCAATGATGAAATGGTCCTGATCCATCTCTTCTTGTAAATTGCGCAAGAGGCAAAATGCAGAAGTGATAATTCCAATCCTGGGCAAACATTTTGACAGTCAATCTAAAAGATGCAGTGGCACTTTTCCTTGGATACTCAGGGATTTTAAATAATTGAGTGTTGAGATACTCTTGCCCTTTATTTCTTAAAACTTCATTAAAATAAATGGACAATACAGTTTCACATTTGAAGGGAGAATATCATACGTAAATAACTAAAAAACTAAGATTAAATAAATTCTTCATACCTCTCCTCATATCCAGTCTTCTGAATAGACCGTGGTTTCGAATACTTGGCGTATTCATCTTCAGATCCTCTTGATGAATCCGCTAAGGATTCGAAGCCATGGTCTACTTAGAAGACTGGATATGAGGAGGGGTATGAAGCATTGAATTTAATCTTAAATTAAAGCTCATAGTGATTCTTTCTATAAAAGTTGAACTAATAAACTCCATGATGCAACAGGCCTATAAGGCTCTTTCCCTATCAACCAGCTGCTGGCATCACATCCACATGTGTTAACAGAGATGGACGATCACCCATTGTATGGGTGACTGAGGTCAGCATGTCAAGTCCCTCCCGTTCTTTTATAACTGTTTTTCTCAACCCAGAGTCGCTACTTTGTAGCTACCCAAATTCCTCATGATGCTGGATAAGCACCAGTCCCATATTGGACGAAATTCCATGAGAAAATTTCTTCCTGCATGGGGATTTGGATCAGCACTAATTTCATAGTTTCTTACCGAGGCATTGATGCATTAAACTGCTTGGCTATAGCATGGGACAATAAAACTAATATTAATTTATTTAGGAGCTTTCACATTATCTTCCTCTGCCCAATTAATCTACTTCTTTCTCCTCCACATCTCTCTGTTATGCAAATCTCCATCGTACAATCCCTTTTCCCTCGTGTTGCTCGAAACACCATTAATCCACATTATTTTTGACTGTCTTCTTCTTCTACCAAGTAGCACCCATTCTATATTCTTCTTGGAGTCTGTCTTTCTGTCATTCATTTTACATGACCATACTATTTTAATTTTTGTTTTTTTATGAAATCCACAATTGAAGATTTTTTTGTCCAATGCGATCAGGTTGTCTTTTATGACATTTCTGGCTTTCTGCCCTTGTATTGGCAGAATTGTAATCCATTTCTCAGATTGGGATACCTGGAAGGCGAGAGTTAAGTTACCGTGATGATATCATGGGTGATAACTGATAAATGATAATGAAGCGCCAGGAGAGTTATTTAACCTAAATTCCAGACCATATGCAACCATAGGAATAATTCCCTTTAAGGAAAAATTCCTATGGTCTGACCGAGAATCGAACTTGGGACCTCATGAACTGTGGTCAGAAACACTGACCACTAGCCCAAGAGGCTGGTCACAATTGAAGTTTGAACATTCATTCATCTTTTGTTTTAATCATGCTGTTTCTTATTTTATCTCTTCTAGAAATTTCAGCTGAACGCCTTCAAAAATCGATTACTGCAGAATTTAATTTACTTCTTGTTCTAGGTTTTAATTCCCATATTTCTGCCCTATATGCAATTGTACTCATTATAGTATTAAGAATTTTTCTTAAACTTATATTTTGATTCTATAAAACAGAATTTAAAAACAGCTAATAACTCAGATATTTTTTTTCAGAGCCTGTTTTCCCTTTCTCACATTATTTATCTGCAACCCTTCTACAACGAAGCTAAATTTGTTTGGTTTAATTCATTTACACTATGTATAATTCACTACCTTAAAGAAGTTTAGAGTACATTTTGCCAATTATTTCTAATTGTTCAAAGTCTTTTATTTTAAAAAAATGCATATGCTTTACTTTGGTATCACTGAGAAATCTTTAGTCTTTGGTTCTACAATTGTACACTTAAAATTAAGATTGATAATAAGTAACTATTTCGTGCTGAATTACATTACTTAAACTTTAAAAAAAATTCTGTTTATTTACAAATGGTGTATTTTTTAAGAAGTCAGACTATTTTTAAATAAAGCGTTCTTTCTTTCTCTAACAGATAAATATAGAGAATAACATTTACACATAAAGCCAATGTTTGCAGCGAAATCTACTGACAACATGTGTCTGCTGAATGCTTTCATGCTCTTCTAGAGGTGAGATGTTGATGGCAATCCTCTGCAATAAAATTAATCAATATCAATCATTTCATCTTTGTATATTGCCTGCTTAGAACCAAGTTGTTCTAACTCCATTTTAAATTTTTTTTTCAGCGGAGTTCAATTAAGTTATGGATACTCTCCAATATAAATAAGATGAAGCTCATGATTATAGGACGGAAACCAAGGAAGATAGACATGAGGATTAAAGATGAGGCCATTGAGCAGGTGGAGAGCTTTAAATACTTGGGTTGCACTATCGGTAGTAACATGAAGAGAAGCATTTGCTGTGGATCTTTGGCAAAAGAATTATGGAAGAGGCTAGTGAAATGCTTTGTGCGGAGCGTAGCATTGTATGGTGCAGAGACTTGGATGTTAAGACGGAATGAGGAAAAGCAACTGGAAGCTTTTGAGATGTGGATATGGAGAAGGATGGAATGTGCAAAATGGACAGACAAAATAAAAAAAAAAGATGTTCTAGACAGAGTGGGTGGAGAACAATGCTGGTACTCATAAAGAAGAGGAAAATAAATTGGATTGGCCACTGGCTAAGAAGAAACTGCCTGCTGATGGATGCCCTAGAAGGACTGGTCAATGGAAAGGTTAGAGGCAGAAAAATACATCAGTTGATAGACAATATTAAAATAAATGGTTTGTATGCAGATACAAAAAAGGAAGGCTAAGTTAAGGAAAGAGTGAAGAATGCTGAGTTTGCAGTGAAAGACCTGCTCTTAGGCAGAACACTATGTATATACTATCCAAATTCACAATAATAACATTGTTTTTATGAAAGGGGTTTAATACTTTTTTACCACAAAATGTACGATTCTGTGTGTGAAGCTCATGCAAAAGAAGTGTTTGAACATCATGGATTAAAAAAAAAATGTTTTTTTTAATGGAGTTGGAACAACCTGATTCTAAGCATACCATAAGTACATATAAAAATCAATCTAGGATGTAAAAGTATAACTTGCATATCTTAAATTTGTAAAACAGCTTTTCTTATTTTATTCTTTGTTTTTTTTTTTTTAATATTAGACTAGATTAACAATGTGCATTGATTATAGTTCAGTTCTGGTTCCTTAGCCGTATTTGAGGGGTCTATGATGTATGGTGGCAGTAAGAGGGTACTGCCAGCAACTACACTCAGTTTTGAAAACATGATAGTTACTATACATTGAAATGTTTTATCTACTAGTTCTGTATTAGTGTCTTTCTCTCTGTGTTAGTGTTTTCTCATATGTTTGGAGTATTAATTATAGAATAGTGTTGTTTTTATAACTATTTATTTTATTATTATCATTAATAAGAAAATTTTTTTTGTATGGCTACTACTTCCCTCCTTCACTCGGCAGTGTTACCTCCTGCCACACCACCTTAGGATTCACCAAGATGGCTACAGTTACCAGAACTGGACTATAGGCTACATTTTAATAATATTTTAAATTATACTAAGTATATGAAAGTTCATATTATTTTATTATTTAATGTTTGGGTGGAAGAGAAGGCCTTATGGCCATAACTTAGTCATCTTAAATAAAGTATTATTATTATTATTATTACTATTATTATTATTATTATTATTATTATTATTATTATTATTATTATTATTATATCTAAGAATTCTATCACATAAATGAGATATAATTTGATGTTATATTTAAATATAATACTTTCCATACTGGACGATATTATTTTGAATAGAATTAACATTGAACCATGGTCCTCTGGTTCTGTGCACCAGTGTGCAGTCCATTACACCATTCAAGAACATGATACAAATGTTAACATTTCTTTCCTCATATATAATTCTCTAATCATCCGAAGGCAGATAAACAGTGCTACCGATAGCCAATGGACAGCTTCTATTCAAGAAGTATTTTTTAATGAGAATTTTACACTACCTTTTTAAGCAATAAGCTTAATATTTTAATGTGATATTTAAATATTAATACTTTCCAATACTGGACAATATTATTTTGAAAAGAAAATTAATGCTTCAACTGGGACTTGAACCCCGGACCTCTGGTTCTATGCACCAGTGTGCAGTCCATTACACCATTCAAGATATAATACAAATATAAACATTTCTTTCCTCATATACAATTCTCTAATTGTCCTAAGGCAGATAGACTGCGCTACCAATATCTAACAAATGGATTCTATCCAAGAAGTGTTTTTAATGTCTTGAATGGTTTAATGGACTGTATTAAAAAAGAAACATGGAAAAATACAAAGAAGCACATAAACAGATGTATTGTCCAAAGTGTTATGGTATATGGAGCTGAAGTTTGGAGTTAAAACAGAGATTAAGGCCGGTATTAAAAAACCAATCTTTATGCAAAGAGCGACTCTTTCCCCCTCTCTACTCATAGAGAGGAGGAAAGAGTCGCTCTTTGCGTAAAGATTGGTTTCTGAATACCGGCCTAAGAAGAAACTTCTAATAGCTGAGATGGATTTTTAAGAAAAAGCTGTAAAAAAACAAGATGAAATGAAGTGCTGAAAGTAGAATAAGAGAGGCTATGGGGGGAGACAAAATACAGAAGTGATAGTTAAAATTATATGGGCACATAGATAGGATGCCCAAAGGAGATCTTAGAATGGATACCACCAGAAAGAGAGAGATTGGAGTGACCTTAAACACAGTTAGAAGAATGATTTCCAGAAAGCCATGAATGGAAGGGGATTGGAAGAAAACCAACTGTTAAGACAGTAGGAAATGGAAATTAGGAACAGAAAAACAATACCAGTTGTTACAATCTGTACAATAATAGAGATCTTAGGAAGCCCTGTGGTGTAATAGGAAGTTACGAATCCCATCTCGTTAGACAATCAACACAAGATGTCAGCTCTGCATGATGGCTGCCTTTACCTCCAGAATATGATCTGTACTCATTTTGTTTAGAGGCTGGGTCGATTCCAGGACCATGGTGCCACAAAAACGTTTTGAGCAATAAAAAAATTTTAACCTAATTGGGAATAGAACCCATGACCTTAGGATTGTGGCTTATTGAGTGTAAACATGGTGAATAGTAATGAAATAGAATCCTATTAATGAAATTCCCAACCCAGTATTTTCCTTGATGATTGAGGAAAATCACAAAAAAAAACTCAGGTTGTGTTGGAGCTAGAATTTGAACCCAGTCCTTCCCAAATACTACCATTTGATCCAGCTTGTTTGGTTATTTAATACTCGTACTAACAAGGGAACTGTCAACCATTGCATGCCGAAACCTACCATTGAAATTTCTTCCAAGAACGTTGTGAGTACCAAGAGGCCGTGTCCAAAAAAATATCTGCCATTTTTAACTGGAAGGCACTAAATCCAGTGCCAAATATCTCATTTAAACTATACGGAAGTAATAAAACTCCTGTTTTGGCAGACTGGATAACCCTTATTACCTGCCGTCTGCATGGCATCTCCTGCCTCACTTCACTCCACTCTTAACTCAATGCAGAGATGTACATCTGCTCTGTACAGTAGGTAGCCATTGCTGGATCCTGGCTTTGATTTCTGTGCCTTGCAGTTAAAAGTGGCAGATATTTTTTTTTTTTTGAGAAATTTCAAGGTAGGTATCAGCATGCAATGGTACAGTTCGCGTGTAAACAAATGTTTGGTTTCTCAATTTGATATACATTAGTCCTTTGTCGATCTGTTGGAAGTTTCTAGATAGTCTGTATTAAGAATCTCTGAGAATACAAGGTTTGAGTAACATAAGAAAATTGGGACTGGAAATAAAACTAAATATATATGGTCACACGTGGAAATACATTATATGATGGAAATGGACAGCTAATGACAAATGAAGGAAATTTTGAAGAAGTGGCTGAATTCAAATACCTAGGAACAATAATCACAGACATGAATGAAATGCACAAAGAAATTAAACATAGGCTAAATTGTAGAAATGCGTGCTATTATGCATTTCAGAAACTCTTGTCATCCCATTTCCTTTAAAAAAATCTTAAACTGAAAATATATAAAACTGTTATTCTACCATATACAAAACTACCAGAACAACTGGAAAGCCCATCTTCAACAAATTGCTGTCTCATAGAATTCCAAAAGCCATGCTTCATTACTGCCACCAAGGCAAAAGATCACTGGGACGTCCCAAGAAGCGCTGGATGGAAAACTCCTCTTTGAGACCGTAACAGGCCACATGGCCTAATACTTGCATGGATAATGATGATGATATTCTACCAGTTATATTATATGGATGCGAAACATGGACTCTTAGTTTAAGGGAAGAAAGGTGATTACGAGTATTTGAGAATAAAGTTCTTAGGAAAATTTTTGGATCAAAGAGAGATGAACAGACAGGTGAATGGAGAAGACTACGTACATGGTCTTTTATAGGAAGCCAAATACAATAAGAACAGTTAAGTCTCATAGACTCCAGTGGGTAGGACATGTGGCACGAATGGGGAATGAAAGAGGTGCATGGAAGCTTATTGTAGGAAACCAGAGGGAAAATGCCCAGTTGGTAGACCAAGAATGAGGTGGGAAATAAACATTAACCATGATTTGAGGGAAGTAGATTATACGGGGAATGACAAGGAAAACTTAAGCTCAGGATAGGGATATATGAAGAGCCTATGTCCACATGGTAATGAACCAACGGGTTCAATAGTTGCCAGTGAGTTAGTAAGGAATACAAGCTATGGTGTACGTTTATATGTTTGTTACTTACCTCTTTTAGAGTTCCAGGTGTTTGCATTATGCTTATAAGGGCAACAAGTGGAATCATGAGGATTGAAGAAAAGTGCTAGACTCCATCCTATCCATTCAGCCCAGTTGGGATATTTGTAATCATTGTATTTGAGGGTTTGTTGGTAGAGCAATCCAAACATCACAACACCCTGTAACAAGTCATATATTTAAAATCAACTTGGTGATGATAAAGCTATGAGTCTGTTTAGAAATTAATAACTTCCATATTCATTAAAATTATCACTCTTCCGGCTGGGTCCAAGGGTATGCATGCACAAAAATATTTTCCATTGCAAACACAACAACCTCTGCATATCAACTCCTCTCCCAACCTGCTCGAGGTGGACCTGCTAATCCGAGTAACCCCAAATCAAGGTTGTGATAGAGAATCCCTTTGGCGATTTTGGGTCGGAGAACTGATGGGAAGAGGGAGTCCTTTCTCTGGGTGTGATTAAGAGGACCCATGCTCTGGGAAAAAAGAGTAATGTTCAACAATAACTAATTTTTAATAGGTTGGTGGGAAGTGGTAACCCTCTAGATGTGGTTAGTACATCGAGGAGCTGGACCTAAAGCTTCGAGGTGGCAGCCCCACCAATGGTCTACTCTGCATAGCGTTGGTACCACGATCAGAGGAAAAACACATTACTCGTATTCCTCACAATGGAAACTCGGATGGACTTACAACCAAAGCATTGTAGAAAGAATGGAAGAAAGTAGATTACTAAATAAAATCTTCCATTATTTTCCAAGAGGAAGAAGAGATGTCAGACGGTCCTCGGAAGAGATGGTCTTAGATCTATTAGTGAAGACGGAACAGGCAACTCTTGCCTAAACCAGGAAGTGAAGAGAAGAAGAAGATGACTCTTCCTGACTAGCAAATATAAGGACTGCTAAAAAATGGCCATTCTGGAAATGGGATATATAAAAATATCCTCCATACTTTTAATCCGTCTGTCTTACGGATTTGAATCACCAACACAAGTGACACTGAACAAATAAATATAAATAATTACTCTCTAAGCTTAGCTCACATAATAAATAAGAAGCAAAACTGCTGCAGAGATGTCATTTGACAGAACCTAATGATGTCGCTGATAGCAAACTCAGTTACATACCTACCTTACCTCAGAATATATAAACTCTCCCTTCTCATATCATGTGCATGCAAACTGGTTAGAAGAGCAGAGCCTCGTGTTAGCTAGCAGTCTAATGTAGTGTTGTCACAATGTTTTCAAAACAGGCACAATGGAGTTGGATAAAGATTGAATGTGCCTGAGGTTGTAAATCATCTGTCCTTCCATGGTTTAGTTGCATGTATGTATCTAACAAGAGAAATGTCAACCATTGTGTGCTGAAACCTACCTTAAAATTTCTTGCAGAGAAGCATTGTGATATACCAAGGCCATTTAAAAAAATGATCTGCCATTTTTAACTGCAAGGCCACTAAAATCCAGCACTAAATCTCTCATTTAAACTATAGGGATGTAACACATGTCCTGAATTGGTAGATTTGATAACCCTCACTATCTGCAGTTCGCACCCGGCATCCCACATCACTGCACTCTGATCTTACTCAAGCAAGGAGTCCATTTGCTCTGTACAGTGGGTTGCCATTGCTGGATTCTGGCTTCAATTTCTTGTGCCTTGCAGTTAAAAATGACAGATAATTTTTTTGGACATGGCTTTGGTACATCACAATGCTTCTCTGGGAGAAATTTGAACATAGGTTTTGGCATACAATGGTTGACAGTTCCATTGTTTGTCCTCTGTCTATAATATTTTTCCTAATCTCGCCTAACAATGTGGTTTTGGATCTTCCCCTTGGTCTCTTTCCTTTTAGATTTGCCTAGAAAATATTTTCTTCGTAATCACACACACTGCCGATATATGCATAACATTTCCACATAATTTTACTCTACTTCTTGCCATGTCATTTTTAATTTCCTCTATTTTTAACTCTTCTCTTTAAAGGTTGCCAAGCCCTTGGTTAAAATAACTGAATGCCATAGCTATGATAATTACTTGAAATTTTAAAACTATAACTAATTCTGTCTTAATAAGCAAATTTGGTATTTATATCGAAGACAAGAATAAAGAGTATTTTAGTATTTTAGTTAAAAAATACAGATTCACCTTATTTATTAAGTACTTTACTTACTATAATAAAAATTGGACTAATAAATTTCCAACAAATTCTCCAGTAAAGTCCAGGCTTTGAACCGTAACATTGATTGTACATCTTGTGAAAATCTCTCCAAACCTGTAAATATTAAATATGCATTTTATTAAAAAGCAGCTCAACATTGAGAACAATACAAAAGAAAAAAATATATAAACCATCCACAACTACTCCAAAGAATGATTTTATATAAGAGAGATTCCAGCAGAATATGTGTCCAAGAGATGGAATAAATACATTACTCCCTGTACTCTACTTAAAAATGTTCTTTTTGAATTTTTTTAATGATTTGAGGACCAGCCTCATGGGCTAGTGGTCAGCATTTCTGACTACTGTTCATGAGGTCCCAGGTTTGATTCCTGGTCAAACCATAGGAATTATTCCTGTGGTTGCCCATGGTCTGGAATTTAGGTCAAGTTTAGGTTAAGAAACTCTCCTAGCACTTCATTATCATTTATCACTCATATCATCAGGGTAACATAACTCTGTCTTCTAGGTGCACCAACTTCAGAAGTGGATTACAATTATTCCAATGCCAGGAGAGAAAACAGAAATGTCAAAATGACAATCTGGGGCATTGAATAAAAAAATTATTGAACAGATATTGTTTTTATGATGGAAAAGAAATTGCTATGTTATTAATTAAGACAATTACATATTACTACTATGGGGACTCACCATAGAACCAGGATACTGCAATGGCTTCAAAGAGAGCAGAACACAGAAGAGAGATTCCAGCAGAATATGTGTCCAAGAGATGGAATAAATAGATTCCACCCTGTAATCATAAAATAATATATAGGTCTACTTAAAGATGTTTCTGTTGGATTTTTAAATGATTTGATATCCCCATTTAAAATTGTTTAAACATTTTTGAATCACCATTATTTAATATTACATTCAAATTCTTTGAAATAATTTATTTGGGTGAACAATTTCAGTGAAAAAGCATTTATCCAGAATAATTTTACATAAATTTAATATTTATTGTGTCCCATTTTATACAGAAGACCATAATATATATATTTTTTATTATGTTGTATTTTTGGGTACATTCACTATTGACTTCTATATGGGGTATTTTAATGATCAGAGCTATATTTTTTAAATGCTTACAGCAAGGCCAATATAAAAATTGGCATATCTCCTGTTCTATAAAAAAAGAAATCTGACATTTTATACATACATTCAAGTGATGTTTAGTATGATGTGAATAGGAAAACAAATTTTTAAAATTTACTTTTGAAGTGAAAAAAGTTAATTCTAATTCAGATCCATCCATGGTCAGATATAATAATTATATACAAGCGAGATCAAATTGAAACAAGTTTGGATATTGGGATGGAGCATGTTAACACGATTACAAAATAAAATAATTTTTACGTATTTTTTTAAAGGTTTGAGATGAAAATTGTGGCTTAATTTATGTTAAAAAAGGGGTTGGTTCATGCATGTTTTTTTATCTCAACTAGCTAAACTTGGCCATGCTTTAATGTGGCTCAAAATTATATGAAATGAATTGGGAAAGTAATATAAAAGTATTCTAGTGAACATAGAATCACTGATAAAACACCATCATTCAATTCTATACCTGTGCCTTGTGTTTTGCGGTGGTTATGTAGATTGAAATGAAGGAAAGAACATAGATTTTTGTATATAGAAATCTTTTTTTATTGTAAAGCTAGTGGATTAACTACATGTTTTGTTCATACATTCTCTATTATAAAAATAAAGATCTTTACAGACTCTGGAGGATGCGATTGACAATTGCCTGTGAGAGATGTAATAATTTTTTTATTTAACTTTCCACAGGGAAAAAAAACACTAATGAGGTTTATTTAAAAAATTAAATTAATATTTTTTATTACCTCACCTCATATCCTTTTTCTTCTAGACTGCAGTTTCGGAAACTATATCTCCATCATCAGTAGGCCTCTCATCAACGGGGCTATGTCATTAGTAATCATTTTTCTAAATTCAAACTGCACACTTGCCAAATATTGTCCTTGTGATTTATCGTAGTCATAGCGAATGCAAGGCATATTTGAAATTTAAGTCACCTGAACTCAAACATGCACATATTTGAATGCAATATTGTGTCAAAATTTCAAGTCATCAATCGACCAACTAATTTTTGAGTTTGCAAGTACAAACATACGCAGGCTGAATTTTCATATATAAAGATTACATAATTAAATTTACAGCAAGCTATCACTATTCATCTACAACTCACACTTCTATCAAATTTATTGCTTCATGACTGCATGTCATAACCTCTCCATACATTCCTATCATGAGTTAATATTTTTCCAGGAACTTTCCCTGTATAATTAATTCCCTCAAATCACAATTTAATGTTATTCTCCCATCTTCTTCTTCCTAAACTTAATTGTAGGATTTTGATCCTGTTTATTTCCAAAATCATTGGATGTGCATTCACTGTCTATCCATCTCTTGGCTGGTCTTCCTCTTGTTCTTCTCCCGTCTTTTTGCAAGCCGGTTTTCTTCCATTCCATCTTTCATCCGAGGCTTGATCCTTGGGATTGTGAGCAATGTATAAGGTACAGCTTGAAGTGGGTTGCTAGCCCGTTTTCATGGTGGGTTTATTATCTCGGGGTTTCATTTTTTTAATTACCTACTGGCCACTTTTCTCTTAAATTTGAGATTATGTAAAAATTGTAGACTTTTCACGGCAGGTTTCTTGATTCATGTATTTTATGTCTTTCGGGACTACATGGCCGTGGTCTGGTTTTATTAACACTCAACGGTCGTCTACTACTACGGTAGACATCCACTGGAGATTCTGCGTGCTTTTTGACCTCCTAACTCTTCACAATGGTTGGCTGCAGACTGCCAGTCTGAGTGTTAATAAAACCAGGCCATGGCCCATTTAGCCCGAAGACATAAAATACATGAATTTTTTAGATTATGTTTGTATGTAGAAGAAATAATAATATGGTGTTAGTATCATCTGCTGAGAGGCAGGATCCAATCTTGATTTGGGGATTTGATGTTGCAGTAAGTACCCAACTCAAAGGGACATAAGTTTACAACTTGTACTCTACATACAGGCAGATTAATTTATGCTTATGGATGAATATGAGTTTTCAGTAAGTAATTGAGAAATGAATAGAATATGACCATTGTACCTACTGGTGTGACGTTGATTAGAGCAATGGAGAAAGAAACTGTAGCACTCCAATGTAGTATATCTCACGGGCAAATCGACGTCCATGACAGGAAAAGACCGGATCATCCATGAGACCAGTTATTACACATTCCTAGCCCCCCACTGTAATAAAAACAAAATTACCTGTTTATATCTACATCATAAAGAGTAAATATTTAAAAATATACCAATCTTAAGTTGCGTTATCGAATTAAAATAGCAACTATTAAATTTTTAGAACATTTGTGAAATTAAAATTAAAAAGAATACCCCAAATCAAAAAATGAACTTACAGAAAACCTAAACTCTAAAAAGTTAGAAAGAATTTTTTCTAATTAAGTTCATCTTGGGAATCATTATAATATTAACATGCCCAGCAATAAATTTTGGAATAACTAATCCACGTGTTGAATTAATTTGACGAAGTCAAGAGATGTTTATAAAACTCAACCCATTTAAAGGATAATTAAACCAGACTATGATACTCTCGGACTATAAAGCTGGCAATGTACAGTCAATTGCTTTCTTGAACAAGGTTATGATAATTGCAAAAGAATAATACAGAGACCTTCACAATTAAAAAAAACAAAATATCTTCAAAGGGATACCATAGACATTTCCAGATTTATTTAAAAAAATAAAAAACCAAATCTATCTTCTAGCCAAGAAAGACACTACAGTGCTTCCAACTAAATATAGAAGAGACTTCTCTATACCAACGTTAAACATTCACATAAGGAAAATATTGAATGATTCAAAACAGGTTACACCAAACTCATAAACAGGCGACATCACAGAAACATTGGAACATCTCAATTCAAGGACCTACCTGATTGACCAAGAAGGGATTCTATAGCACTTTTCAAGCTGTACCAAAGTTGAAAGAAACATCTCACGAATGTTCAAGATGGGGGAAGTAGAAAAATCAGCAGTAGCAGTCCATGCATGGTCAGAAAAATATCAAATTTGAAAAAGAGGCTAAATTAATTAAACAAATAGAACAACCTAAAGAGGTCATTGTCTGGAAAAAAAAAAGTCTTACATTCAAAAAAGTAAGAGAAGGAAATTAATGAACTTTGAAATTCCCATGAAAATTATTTGATTTCAAGGTTTCTTCAGTCTACCAACAGATGGAGCAGGAGGGCAGTTCTTCACAACAACATAACAATGGTCATGAAAATACTGAGGATAGAATCAAATAAGGCTCTGAAACTGGTCTACGAAGAAGAATATGAGGTGAGATGATACAATTTTACTTTAAAAATGCATATCTACTTACCTAATTTTATTTATCACATTGAAATCTGACAAAATTGTAACTAGAATTATGTTTCATTCCAAAACATAGTACTGGATATCTTGATTTACAGATTTGTGGATACTGAGGATACTCACTGCACTGTCCAATCCCAACATAATGAGCATGAAAAAGAAGAGCATTGACCAAAAATGTGATTCCTGGTAGAGTTGCTACAGCTTCAGGATAAACTTGGAACACCAGACCTGGACCTGAAACAACATTATATATATATTATAAAATGTAGGCTGAAAGATAGAACCACGTATTAATGTGATTAGGCCTAATAGCTATCCTAGTAGGATTTTTTTCCCAAGGATTTCATTTTGGAAATGTTTTCATTAAGTTATTTAAATATTTTTATTTTATGTTATTTTATTTTTCAATACTAACAGGGTTTAAAAGTGTCTTCATTGAAAAAAAAAAATGGGTGAAATGGAGTTTCTATTTTAACCCTTAATAAAGAAGCTTGTATTTAAATATAAAGATTTTGCTGAAGTTACTGTAAAAAACAAAAAGACATGAAGAGGTGAGGATACATTTCAAGAGAATTAAATCAAAATGTATTATGAGGATGGGCAATGACAGAATACTAAAAAAGGTGACAAAATTAAAGTTAATGGAAAATTATGATCTCTAGGAGAATATAGAAAAAAATATGGAGAGGAGAGGGACGTCGATAAAGAAAGAGGAACATTATGGAAAGAAGTGGTGAATGATGAAGAATTTGAATAAAACTGACCGGAGGATATTTACCTGACTGAAACTTATCACAAATCATAGCATCTATTACACACAATGATCTATTACAACTTTACTTCTATTCAGTGGTTTCAATATGAAAAAAAAAAATATTGTGGGAAACTCACCTTTATAGGAGCTCCCATAAAGGACTTCCCGTATGGAACTACATAGTGTATATACAGAGAGTTGTTTCCTATCTTCACTAACAGCATTCAAAACTTTATGTCATGGGAAATTCCATGCTGCCACTAACAATGATACTTTATATCGCCCAATGCATTAGATTTCACTGCTGAACAAGTGCAGACAGAATATTATTGACCTTTTGTCCTTACATGCTTAACCACGGTTATTTCAATAGAGTTTGGTCTCCTAAATCCAAGGGTTTGTCTAAGAGACCAAATGTGCAAATTACACTAGAGAACCATCAAGTAACTTGAAAGAAATTTTGCTAAATGGCACATTAAGCATTTCAGATTGCTGTTCCATTTCCTCTAAGAAATTGCAGGTGGAAGTAGTATAACTACAGGCTTTAACCTGTTGTACCCATGTATTTTTTGCCTATTCCAAAGAGAGCAGGAATATCATGTTGGAAAATTGGTTTCGGGACATTCTTCTGATGGTGTTTTGAATTGACTTTTGCTTTTTTTGCAATTCTTTGAATATTTAATTTTCCATGATCAAAAAATCTTTTAAAAAAGTGCCCCTGCATTTTCTGTATTTCCTCTTGGCTGGTAAAAAAAAGACCAGTTGTCAATCAGTCGATACATTTTTTATCCAACATCACCATAAATTTGCATATTTCTCCAACCATGTGGTGCTCATGGAGCTTCCTCCTGTTGGTGTGCCATTCTTGAATGTGCTGAAGGAGGACTTGTGGATCCAAGGCTTTTGTGGTGCTTTTTTAGATTCAAATCTTTATCAGTTGTCTTGAAGGAAGTTACCACCTTGAATACAAGATTTTTGAGAGTCTGGATTCCTACCAGAGTGAGTGCCTTCAACTTCCTGATCACCTTGGGGAATGACTTTTTGAAGGGCGAGGGATATACTTTTTTTTTTTGGGAATCAATCCCAATCAAATTCATCTTTATATTTCTTCTCCAGAAAAGCCTGACCAGAGGCTATAAGATGGTAGCCCATCACTGGTCTTGCCTTCCTTTGGCCAGCAACCAATCGAAGGGGACTATTATTATGCTTTCAAGTCTTATACGAGAATTTCCTGGAAAAAGAGGGAAATTTTATATAGGATAGTAACCGGCCTTGGCCTAATACTTGGAAGGAAGAAGAAGAAGAAGATATTTGAAATACAATAGTTCCCAATCTTAAATAATTGAAAACACATTTATTTTGGCATTCTATTATATGTATAAATAACTGTAATTAGCATCAGAAAGGTCTATAATGTAGCACTTCAGAAGTGATTGATTCTCTTCATATTACAAGGAAAACACTGTGACAAATTATGCAAGGATAACTCTCTCTGTAGTTCAAGAGATTTTAAATACTTTTGTCAAAATTACTATCTACAGGACTTCAAAACATCCACCCCAAATATTTGTGTGGGATCATATTCCCGTGTCCCTTCCCAACTAAAGCAATTGTTCTGCTATTATAATTTTGGATTGATACATTTTATTTTCCAGATTTTGAAACAATGTGGTTATTAATGGTAAGTATAACAAAATTTGAAGTTTATATTCATTCTTTGTTTTATGGCATCCTCCTGTCACTTTGAAGAGGCCCTAGTTCTTTAGAGCAGAAATAAGATGCTACTCTTATAATTTTTTTACTGTTAAAATATTATTTAAGCAGTTTGTATTATATATATATATATATATATATATATATATATATATTTTAAAGAAGAGAAAGACCAAAAACCAGATGGTTGGATGATGTGTACAATGATGTTAAGAAATGTAAAAATCACAAGGTGGAATATTATATGTAAGAATAGAGATGACTGGAGGAGGCATAGATGCACATTGATCTGTAGTGCCATTTAAGAAGGAAAACAAATTATCTCACAAAATGAGCAGAAATTATAAATATTAATTGAACATTCTGCTTATGTGATAAGTAAGGCTAGGATTTTTATGTACTAAAAGTTAAGATTGCAACGTACTATGATGAGAAGTTAGACTTATGACTGTCTTTTGTTTTTGTCTCACGCACAAACAGTTGAATAGTATAATGAGAAGTTAGACTTTTGACTGTCTTTTGTTTTGGTTTCACACACAAACAGTTGAATAATATATACTATCTGCATTGCAATCTTATCTTTTATTACATAAAAATCCTAGCCCTATTGATAAGTTAACATTTTATTTGTATTTTAGCAGATAGAAAATACTCTACTCATTAACTATTGGTTCACACATTAATCCTTAAATTGGATATGTATCCTAAAAGATATTTAATTTATTAATTTAAAAAAAAATAAAACTATAGAAAAAATAAACGAGTAGAACTTACTTAAATATCTTGGGTCAATAATTATAAGTTTAGGTACCCGTGAAAGAGATGTACAAACTAAAATTTAAATGGCAAAAAATGCAAATAAGACATTACATGGAATAATTTTTAACAAAAATATTACAAAGGAAAGTAAAATGAAAATTTATAAGAGCATAATACAGAATATTTTGTCATATGGAAGTGAAACTTGGTGTTTGACGGAATTACAAAAGAATAAAATTAGAACAGTTGAATTTGATTATCTTAGAAGAAGCTTCCAAAAAAAAAAAAAAAGACTGAATAAAATAAGATATGAATTCCTTCCAAAGAAATGTCACCACATCTGTTGTTAAGAGGATTGAAAATCAAACCCTTAAATGGTACGGCCATGTACAAAGAATGGAAAATGAAAGATGGCCAAAAAAATATATAGGCCTACCACTGGTCACCCTCTGGAAGAAATAAACGTGGCAGACCAAGATGGAAATGGAAAATCTATGTCAGAACTATAATGGATGATAGGAATCTAGAAGAAGGAGATTGGAATGATAAAAATAAATGGAAACTGAAGACCACAAACCCATAAGTGGGGGGAAGAAGAATATACTTAAATTTGTGATGAATTAACATATTATAGTAAGTTAGACATGCTTTTTTTTTCAGTGCTGTCTTATACATTTAAATACAGATAATAGTATTTGCCAATTTAAGGGTTAATGTTTAATAATTATTCATTTTATACATGGCTCTTCATTTTATAGTTAATAATTTGATAAAATTATTGAATATGTATGTTTTTAAATTAAATTTCCCTCATGGATGTAATAATCTGAAAGCAATAATATTGGCTGCAATGAATGCTATGTAGAACCACTAAAAAAATAAAAATACCTGTACGGAACAAAATTCTGGCAAAATTTGTCATCCATCTAGTTGAAATATTCTATATGTATCATTTGATTTATTTATATTTACATTTATTTTTATGAATAATTTAATCTTTCTGCATGATTGTGCAATTGATACTGTTATTATATTTAATTTCATGTTAAAATTTTGTTGGTGGTAATTGATTCGAGTTATTTATAAATCGATTATTCATGATCGATATTTCTTTAATAGCGGTGAGTGAAAAGACCCATAAATGATATTAGTGTCATGATTGAAGTGTCGTTCAGTGAAAGTTTGCATTTACGTAAAATATATGTTGTAAATTATCCGCCCGCGTGTGCATAATACCGTTTATTGTTTTCATGGAATAATCTAGTGGTGCTACTGAAACGTGAGTGTATCTTTAATTGACGTAAATACTGTATTAGTTTTATCCATTTCACTTCAACATTTTAAGTCACTATAGGCAGTGATTGACTTACGCACTGATTTTTAATATGGTTTATATTTTACACCGCTGAACATTCCCTGGTATTTGCGACTTCATATCCGGTTTTAAAAATCTGCTTAGATAAGTTTTTATAGCTAGAGTTGTATTGCACGTGGTACTACAGTAAAGGAAGTACAGTCCATACAGAAATTATTACTCCTATTCAGGTGAAATGACATTTTCAATGCGGACAGTGAAATTTTTTGTATCTTTTTAAAGGAAATTCGGAATACTATGTAGTCTGTCGCTAATATTAAAATACTGCATGTTCCTTTAAGGTCTACTTGAATGAATTTGCGCCACATTTTCAGGGGATATATTTATAACAAATCCTTATGCAGGAATATATCTTCAGAAGTGATTATGTTTGGATTTAAATATAAAATCATGTTGAAAAATGCAGCTAAGATTGTATGTTGCTAAGATATGTATCTAAACCACTTTGAAAAAAAAAAAAAACTTTAAATTAGACCTTTTATAAATGTGCAATAAAATTTAATCTTCATACTATGAGTAGATCGTAATAAAAATTCTTTATGAGGCGTATTTTAAGTTACAATGGATAATCTTTAATGGATAATTTATCAGATACCATTCACGAGTTTTGATCACAATCATGTTGGTCTGTTTTTGGTCTCAGCTAGCCAAGAGGCCAGAATTAATTTCTGTGACACATCGTCGTCTTCATGGATGATGTAGTGATTTCTCTATCTCCCTCTCTTTTGTCCATCTGTTTTGTCATAAAATGTTCGCGGAACCTCTGGCTCATTGTAAGATATATTTGTACATAAATAATAGTTTAAAAAAACTAAAACAACACGCTTTATTAGAAAACCGAACTAAACAATTAAAATTAATTTTATTTTCCAACATGCTTGAGATAAAATTAAAGTGGTCAACAAAAAAATCATCTCCAATACATCTAGAATAAAACTAGAGTTATCTACAAAAAAAATAATTTTACCATCAAAAGCGTGGGGTGCTCTATATCAATTAATATATTTGATAATAAACAGATATTGGTAAAAGTAAAGTCTCTAAGAAGGAAACGTAAAAACCATAAAAAGCACCCCACGCTTTTGATGGTACAATTATTTTTTTTGTAGATAACTCTAGTTTTATTCTATATGTGTTGGAGATTATTTTTTCTTGACCACTTTAATTTTATCCCAAGCGTGTTGGAAATTAAAATTATTTTTCATTTTTTAATTCGGTTTTCTAATAAAGCGTATTGTTTTAGTTTTTTAAACTATTATTTTTCATTTTTTAGTTTGGTTTTCTAATAAAGCGTGTTGTTTTAGTTTTTTAAACTGTTTTTTTTAACTTTTAGTTTGATTGTCATTAACCGGAATCCCATGAAAATTTAATTGCTTACGATATTTTTAGTGTCTAGGCACGAGTACAATTATATTTTTTAAAATTATTATTATCTAACATTATTAAAATATTTTTGAATATTTTAATGTAGATAAGTAGTTACGGTTAATCGTATCCTTCTCATATTTTTTTTTTGGATAAATTACAATGTGGTAATTTTACAAAATTGTCATTAATATTTTACAGAATAAGATAAAAACGTAAATTTTAAATTCGATACTATTTTAGTATGAGCTAAAAGTAATACTTCTTTAAAAAAATCCTCCGGGCCGGATTTGAACTAGCGACCTATACAACGATGGACTAAAAAGTCGATAAGTCCGCATCTATTATATCGGTCTTTATTTTTTTTGATGTCCTGATAATCCTAGACAGGATCTTAGACAAAATTTTTGAAATTATTGTATTGTCATTGGCCCTTTACAAGTATACAAAGTTTCAAGTCGATCCAGTGTTTTAAGTGGGTGAAAATCGTGTTGAAAGATTCCATTACATAGACAGATACAGGTCAAGTTAATAAAGCGTGTAAAAACATAGTCAGTCTAATTCTTCTAATAATTAGTATGAATACTAATGAATTTAGAAAGTTTAATGACCTACTTATAGGCGTGATATGACTTGTCTGTACTCGTACATTCTCACGAGAGCACAATGGTGCTCTGTATCGGGAGTTATTTATCCAAGCTTATTTAATTACGGTTATTTCCTTACTTATGTCACCGAGTGAGTGACATCGCTTCGAAGATGACATCTAGTAGGAATCTAAAGGTACGTACACATATGCGCGCCGCGAACACGAACGGCGCGTGTTATGTTCGTCGAAATTATTAATTTCAACGAACCTCCTGCGATCCATAGGAAACCCACAAACCTTCAGTAGACATTTTGCAGAGCAGGTGTAACCAACGATGTCTATTCCCTTTCCGTTCTCCCGCTTGTCCTGCATTCTTTCCCAAAAATAGGGACATTTTTTTTTAAATGCCGCGGGACGCGGGACGAATTGTTAAAAATCGGGACTGTCCCGCCAAAATCGGGACGTCTGGTCACGCTTATTACTTATTACATCTTATAACTTTATTTATACTTTTTCAAATATTATAGCATTAAAGGAATTTAAAAAAATATATGATTTGTATATCCATCCATAGTAATTCTGCCCGAAGGCAGGTCCTTCACTGAAATCATAGCATTTTCATGCTATGCTTGCAGCTTTACTAGGGAATTGTGTAGGTGTGGTAGCTTCCCGTTGCTTTCCACACCGGTGAGGGATGATGAGATGATGATGATATGATAAGGATGATGATGATGGCCATATGATTTCGGGGACCGTTTGGGCCTTAAAGTTTTCCTGACATTTGTCTTACAGGTGAGGAAAAACCCCGATAAAAACCTCACCCAGAAAAACTGCCCCCGACCGGGGATTGAACCCGGGCCCCGCTGCGTGGACAAGGCAGCACGCTACCTCGAGACTACAGCGGTGGACATGATTTGTATATATATGTTTAAAATTATTAAGAATCTATCTCACCATAACATGGCCTTAATTTTTAATAAAAATGTACATGATTATTATACTAGAGGTTGTACTTTATTGCACAAAGATACTAGTTTCTAAAAAAAAAGGTATAAAAGGGATTCGTTATGCATTAATCAACCATTAAAATAACTACTTACCTATTGAATATCAACATTTCACGAATGTTAAACATTTTTCTAATTGTATTAAAAAATATTTTTTCTCATTGCTTTCTTAGTTAATTTTGTTAATTTTATTATTATTAATATTATCCTGTTTAAATATTGTATTTATATGTGTATATATATATTGTGCATCTATAGTAGTTTGTATTACTTAAACTTATGCCTGAATTTGTTTTCTTGTTTTTATTGTTAATTGTTTTATGGCCATTATTTTTTGTATATTGCCCCTTAACATGAGCAGTCTTGCTCTTTGGAGTCTTTGAAGAGATAAATAAATAATTAGCAATAAATGTGTTTATATATTGTATTGTTTTGTGATACTTCATACATAATATTATGAAATGAACGTCTTAAATAAATAATGTTTTCTAAATAATTCTAATTTATTTATACAATTACAGTACACACGAAAAAAAAAAACACAATCATTGAAAAAAAAACAGGCATCTCCTTTCAATGATTTTTTAAAATGATCCTTATGTTGTGGATCCCACAATAATTGCTTGCTTCTATAAATGTCAACAAGTTTTAACACGTTTTCCTCTGACCACTTCATACTCAAATAATAGGTGCGCACCGAAAGCAACGAACCTCTCAGGTACCCGTCCAAATCTAAACAGCGAACCATCAAAGTGTTCGTGGAAAAAACCGACAATGAGTGGATCGTGGTGAGAGACGCGCGCGCCACCTTAAAACCCCGTCCAAATCTGACGAACATGGTGCGGCGCGGCGCGCCGTTCGTGTTTGCGGCGCGCAGGTGTGTACGTACCTTAAGGTGTTGCTTGGATGGAAGAGACCGATTAAATTTTATTCATAGACTCTAATTTAGGCTTGAGGTTCTTTTATAAGCCCGAGATCTTGAGATCTACGGCTTAAATTCCCTCTGAAGAATTCTTCTTCACTTCATGGGCTAGGCAAATTGCCTGTTCCGCCTCACAGTTGTTCTATCCATCTTTTCACTGGCCTTTCTACATTCCTTGAACCTCTTGGCTTGTAGTTAAATGCTGCTTTTGGTAATCTTGTTACATTCATTCTTTCTACATGTCTAAACCATTTATCTCTACATCCCTTGATGTTATCATTCAGTGGATATATATTTAACTTTGTTCTTATATCTTGATTCTTTATCCGATCCAATCTTGTGCAGCCTTTTGTTCTTCTAAGGAAGTTCATTTCTACGCTTTGTGTTCTACTTTGTAATTTTTTAGTCATTACCCAAGTTTCACTCCCATAAAGTAATGGAGGAACTGCCAATGTTTTATAAAACTTCAATCTAGCATCTCTTCTTGTTTTGTTCTCAAATGTTTTATGTATGGTTCCGCATATCATTTGAAATTTCGACAGTTTCAAATTTATGTCTCTTTCAGTTTTTGTGTAGTAAAATTACAACCCAAATAATTAAAATTTGTTACTTGTTCCAGGGGTTTGTTAACTATCATGATTTTTTATCTTCTTCTTCTTCACTTCCTGGTTTAGGCAAGAGTTGCCTGTTCCGTCTTCACTAATAGATAGATCTAAGACCATCTCTTCCGAGGACGTCCGACATCTCTTCTTCCTCTTGGAAAATAATGGAAGATTTTATTTGGTAATCTACTTTCTTCCATTCTTTCTACATGTTCTTCCCACTGTATCTTGTTGTTAAATATATTTTCTTTTATGGAGTAGATCTGCAGTTCTTCACGGATATCCTCGTTTCTTATCTGGTCGATCTTATATGTCCATTTTCCCAAAAATGTCCCGAAGACTTTTCTATTGAATTTTTCCATCCAAAAAAAAAAATCTATCGACTCCGGTCGGATTTAAACGCTCGACCCTCTAGACCAGAGGCAAGGAACTTAACCCCTAGACCACCGAGGCCAATACCTATGCTTGTATACCAATAGAACACACTATGTAAGTCTTATATACTGAGTTAGAAGTTATTGAATTGGAAAACTATGTTATGTATTCTACTTTACCTTGTTAAGGGCATAACTGTAAAATATTTTATTTTTCCATTGTGGATTACTGAAATCTATCAACACACGGACGTTTGGCAGAACAGTTTCAGAGGAAAGTGTTCCGCCCGCAATAGAGACCAAAACAATACATAGTTTTTGTTTGCCTCTCGTAAACATAGGAGTATAGACTAGACGTTTGCCATATTCTTTCTATATAGCCTGATTTTATAAAAACACATTCTTATACACAATAGCCTATATTATTATCCATGATCGAAAATTTTATTTTGGGCAGTAAAATTTTCATTTAATCCACTGTACGACGCCTAAGGAAAAATGGAAGTTTCTGCCCTTTTTTGTTATTATAGCCTATGGCAAATATCATGTTTAATGTTATTCTCCCACACCTCATTCTTGCTCTACCGATTGGGTATTTTTCCTCTGATTTTCCTACAAAAAGCTTCCTTGACCCTCTTTAATTTCCCATTCGTGTTACATGAGCCTAATAAAAAAAATAATACAGTAAAACTCGTTTAATCCGGAACGTGAATAATGCGGAAATCTGTCCAATGTGAACAAATTAATTGGTCCCGGCGAAGTAATAGTAATTTTACGCGTATTTATATTGCATAAAACGGAATCTGTCCAACGCGGAAACGGAAGGATAATTATACACAATTCATGAAAAAAGTTTTATAAAGCGGAAAGACAGACAGAGAAATAAATTAGTTTTCACTTCAATGCATACCCGTTAGGCAAAAAAGAAAAAAAAAAGGAACGATTCCTGCCGCTGGGTGAAGTAGAGATTCTACCTGTACCAGACATTTTATTTCGGCCTCACTGCACACCCGTTATGCGAAATAACTTACAAATAACCATTGCATTGTAAAATCTTAAATTAGTTCTGAGACCGATCTTTCAGATAGCGTTCTGAATTTACGGAATAAAGATGGCAAAAACGTATGTATCATTCTCATTAAACGGAAAAGTGAAAGTGGTTAAAGATAAATCTCCAAATTTCCGGACCGTTGCGTTGCTACAAAGTCAAGATTTATCTGTTGCTTAATCCCTACGCGGAATAACGATTTCAAGGCATCTTTAGGTTGGCTGAACAGTGTTAAAAGACGACACAATGTAGTGTGGAATGAAATTTGCGGGGAATCAAATGATATGGACGAAAGTGTAGTTAGTCAGCGGGAATCGAAACTGCTTATTTTAATTTCAGAATACGCGTAAGAGACATTTTTAACGCTGACAAAACGGGACTTTTTTTCGCGCGTTACCGTACAAGTAACTCATACATACTATAATCAACTTTTCAACGGCAGCGGAACTACAATTAAGCCATATGTAAAAAGACATATAAGGTAGCCTACTTTATAATCTAAGACTATTAATCCATCCGCCCATAGTAATTCTGCTCGAGGGCAGATCTTTCACAGCAATCATAGCATTTCCATGCTATGCTTTGCAGCTTTACTAGGGAATTATAGGTGTGATAGCTTCCCGTTGTTTTCCACACCGGTGAAGGATGATGATGATAATGATAAGGGTGATGATGATAGTCGGATGATTTTCGGGGACCGTTGGGCCCTAAGCTTCCTGATATTTGTCTTACAGGTGAAAAATCCCGAGAAAAACCTCACCCAGGAACCTGTCCCGACCGGGAATCGAACCCGGGCCCTCTGCGTGACAAGGCAGCACGCTACCTCGAGACCACAGCGGTGGACAGATTGCTAATAAAAGTTTTAGTTCTTTATAATGCGGAATTTTGTCTAATGTGGAAACAAAAATTGGTCCCTGCGATTCCGCTTTGAGCAAGTTTTACTGTATTATTATATTGAAACAATGGTATAGCAGCATTACTTCTAAGCAGTAGTGACCGGTAGTGACTTCACGTCACCATCTGTTGCTCTCCTTATCTCTTGCCTATGGAGAGCAGATCCACTCAAGCTCGGTCTTTGGAACGAGACGATAGCGTCTATATTAGATTTACATGCCAACTTAAAGAAAAAGAGAAGATTGAAAATCTGATATATGTATTTAGCCTCTAAATTCCATGCCAGGGGTAGTGATTTTTTAAATAATTAGTTCTGTAATAACAATCTTATCAGCAGTAGTTTTGTTAAAATGACCCTAATCAGTTGACATCAAGCTATCTCAGAATTTCATTGTATATTGTTATATTAACGTTCTACATCCCTCAATGTCAAAAATAATTTTCTGTTTTCAATGATCAAGCGAAATCCTTCGCCGGTAGAACGCCTAACGCGAGGTTCCGAGTTCAAAACACTTTTTGCGTTTTTTCGTAGTTTTCTAGATTATAAAACTTGATTGGAATTTCATTACATATTAATGGCATTTTCGGAAGACATATAAATACAGATACAATATCGACATCATACATATGCAGCCCTACTAGTATACACCCAACGATACTGGACACAATATGAACAAAATATGTGACCAGCCTCATGGGCTAGTAGTCAGAGCTTCTGACTACAGTTCATGGGGTCCCAGTCAGACCATAGGAATTTTTTCTTGAAGGGAATTATTCATGTAGTCGTCCATGGTCTGAATTTAGATTAAGTACAGGTTTAAGGACTCTCCTGGTGCTTCATTTTCATTCATCTCCTATCATATAATCATGGTAAAGTAACTCCGCTTTTCGCCATGCCAGGATAAATACCAGAATGCCACAAAGTCAACCTAGTGCCATTGGTAAAAAAATTACCAAATATGTTCAATAGTCTCGACGTTCAATTGAAGTGAAAAACTCATTCGACTAAACACTAATTTTCCCTCATCAAAATTCACCAAAATTCTTCAGAATGATTCCAAGTTTGTGACCCTTTTCCAAAGGTGTAATATCATAAACTGTTGGACCCGACATGGTGACCACATGTAGCTGCATAATAGTACACCTCTGTGATTAATACATCTGGATTGGGAGGCCAGCAGCCAGCTGGTAGGGCAAGGGGCTTCCAGGCTGTAATATCATATAGCTTAAAAATGTGGTGTAGGAGGGCCTACTACAGGAGTAGTTTATCTAATATATAAAAATGAATGTTTATTTGTTAGTTTGTTCGTACTTTATGCGCGGCCATACCGTTGAGCCAATTGTCATGGGTTTTTTTTTTGCAAAATATTCAGGAGATTCCCGGGATTAACATACGCTATAAGAGAGTTATGATACTCAACTCCTACACCCTTAAAAATCGTCCTTTGTAGTGGAAAATGTGAAAAAAAACCTAGCTCTTTGGACGCTTAAATGGCTAACTCTGCCTTAACCATAAAAAATACACAACATTAACGTATACAGAATTGAATATCTCGAAAAGCTCTACAAAAAAGTCCGCAATAGCATATGTTTATCTCTTACGGATAACTCACAATAACCATTTTTGTCTTTCATTGACGCCAAGAAGATTGAGACGAGTATGTAGATTCCTGTGTAAGTATAGCAGCACATGGCGGGTATTCTTTTACGGATAACTCACAATAACGAATTTTGTCTTTTAGCTCATTTATGCCAAGAAGATCGAGATAAGTAGATTCCTGGGAAACATCGGGTAATCAGTACGGGGAATCTTAAAATAATTACGATATACATTCATAATTATTTTTCATTTTACTTATTCAACTAATCATAAAAATTACATTGATTTTTGTCTTTTCAGCTCATTTATGCCAAGAATATCGGGATGAATATATTCCCGGACAACGGCGGGTAAACAGCATATAAATAATTACGATATAAATTTTTACTTGTAGGCCCCATTTATTTAACTAAACATAAAACACATTAATTTTCGTATTTTAGCTCAATTATGTCAAGATGATCGGGATAAGTAGATTCCCGGGCAACGCCTGGTACATCAGCACGGGGTATCTAAAAAATATAAATGTATAATTATTTTTCCTTTTACTCATTCAATTAAACACAAAAGCACATTTTCATTTATTTAGGCGTAGCAGCGCACGCCGGGTATTAGCTAGTGTAAAATATAAGTTTTGGAGACTTAGGAAAAGACAAATTTTCCTCTTTGAAGTTTTAGATTCCACTATGAAAAGTTAATTCGATCTCGCGACAGAAGACTAAGGTCCTATGTCCATTTATGAAAATCGTAACGTCTTTAATACAATTATACTTGCTTATTGCAAATCAAAAGAGGAAATATCCTTATGATGAAGAGCCCAATATTATAGGAAACTCTCACTGATACACCTGATGCTTATCTCGTTGGAGGGAAGAAAACATATTTCGAATAATTTAAAATTTAATAATTCAATAGATGAAATATGTTTTTTACTAACTATTAATTAAAGGGAATTATTCCTGTGGTTGCCCATGGTCTGAAATTTAGGTTAAGAACTCTCATGGCGCTTCATTATCATTTATCACCCATCATATCATCGGGGTAACATAACTTCGCCTTCCAGGTGCCCCAACCTAAGAATTGGATTCAATTCCGCCAAAGCCAGGGGAGAAAACCAGAAATGTCATACAAGACAGCCTGGCGACATTACAGAAAAAAAAGTAGGTTTAACGTCGTCTATACTGCTACATACATGTGACGCAAATTCCTATACGAGTATTATCAGTTTTTTTTATAAACGCCACATTCTTTAAATATCACTCTTCCTCTATTATGCAAAACAAACGGCCTATACATTTACTTCTGATGAAAGTCGTATAATTAATCGATCTCGAGTAATTCAAATCTTTGTCCCGAGACGCAACATCTGACTTCTAAGGCCAAATAAAAGTATGGGATATGCTACACTTCGGGTCGCAAGAAAATTCTTCTAAGTTCTATAGAATCGCAGTGCGCATGCGTTAGTTCTCCAATTATCCCAGGTAGATAAATGCAATCTCCAGCAGTTGGGGGTATATGTATGTGAAATCAGTATGACCAACATTGACACAAAATTCCCAGAACTTGTCTAAAAATGTATAATTAACACGAAATGAACTAGTGGAAATATGATTTTACGTGGTAACCGTCCGATATTTTGAATTTTTCATAGAATAACAGATATGAAGAGGTAATTTATTTTACGTATCAAATCACATTTAAAAAGCAAGGAACCTAAAAGCTAACCAAACCTAAATCAATTACTGTAACACAAATCAATTACTCTAACGTAGGTGAAATCCAGGGAACGTGGAAATGGTTGGCAACATCTGGAGTATTTTGGGTTGTTGATGGTGGCAACGCTGGAACAACATAGGAGGGAAAATAGCAGAGAGTAGCAAGTAAGCAATGTAGCACGACCATGTTTTACGTAAATATATAACTATAAAAAAAGATCGTTGCAAACATTGGAAGATGTTTAAAATGTG
>JASPKZ010003580.1:0-52715 GCA_030220185.1 Diploptera punctata | reverse complement strand
AAAATGACCAACTTACCCGAGTTGTAGAAGTTATTCATCATTGTTGACTATTTTTTTCTTCCTATTAATAATACTAGACTATTTAACTAATGCCCAAAGTGGGAGTCAATGACCAATGACATTTCAATGATTTTGATTTAAACCAATCACAGTGTATCGCCTAGAATTAACAACTAAAGGTTATCTAATAAAGAAAGCACCTCATTTTAACATTCTGAATAGTCAAGCATTATTTGAAGTGAATGACTCTCTAAGAAATGCAGATACCAGATTGTAATATAGGGCATGAATGTCAACACATAGCGCTGCGGGGTTAATATAAAAACCTTTGTAGCAATTGATACCACAAAAAAAAGGGCACCTGGTTTTGCACTTTCTAAATGTAATTTTTCCCGGTACTAACATTCCAGAAAAATTATTTGTCATAGGCATCAGAAATGAAATAATACGTTTTGATGTGTTTCATTTTTCTCCACAATGCCTTCTACCTATTGGTTTCCTTGGCAATACATAATAGACTGTGCATGATGAACAAAGAACAGTGAAGCATACCTTTATTTTCATTTGTTTTCAACATTGCCATTTACATTAAATATAAATATTTTAAAAGCATATATATTTAAAAATGATTTGTGAGTAACAACTTAATTTTATTCGTTAATAGTCTTACAAAGGCCACTCTGATCCAATTCTCACACAATTCTCCCTCCCTTCTTTATTCTGAATTTATCGCTAATTTGGAAATCACTCGTTGCATTATTATGACAAAGAGCTTTTAGAATTTAATTAACACTTTCGAAATGAAAGATTTTGAGAAGAATATATGGACCAGTGAAGGAGAATGGAAGGCGAAGAATTGAGGTTAATAGGGGAATCTATGACTTTTAAGGAACATGATATATCAATTCTTGTGAAATTAAAAAAAAAATGCAATTTCCAGTTCAAAGAATGGACAAGGAATCATACCTAAGAAAATGCTGACAGAGAGAGATGTTTGGGAAAGCAGCCAGAGGAAAACCTAAGAAAAGATAGATGGACTCAGTGAAGGAAAATGTCATCAGATCCTAAACTGATGGAACTGTGCAACGCGAGAGCCTTGGACAGAGAATATGAATGGTCTTACATCACGGAAGCCTGGGCCTGCTGGTGATAGCGCCTTTGAAGAAGAATATTCATTTACTAAAACAATATTTTGTGCAGTTTCATTTTTTAAATTTAAATTTATGTAGGTGGATTCTTGCATAGAAACCCAAGGTTTAAGGTTACGGGTTAGTCATTTTGTTATCTTGTAATTTAAGGTTAAAGTTTTTTAGAACTTATATAGCCTATGCATAGAACGATAATGAAACATTAATTTTTGTAAATGTGTAACAATTGGTTGAAAAGGATGAACTAAGTAATTGAACTAGTTTAACAATTATTTGGCTCAAATTTAGAATGGATTACCCTTGATCTCTCTCTCTCTCTCTCTCTCTATCTTCGGGTTTTTACAGCTGTGCCCATCTTCCCGTGCCAACCTCCAAAAGCCTACGGTCTTGGGCATCTTCAAGCTAAGCCCTCTAGCTTGCATGTATTGTCTTCAGTTTTTCCTTCTGTTAACTTTGGTCTCCCTCTTTTCTTCTTTCTGTTCGGATGACCTCATATAGTTTGCTTCGGCCATTGCTCATCTTCCATTCTTAAAACATGTCCTAACCACTTTAATTCCTCTCCTCAATTCTTTCAAATTATGCTTTCTTCTGCTTCCATTATATTTCTATTTGTAGTAGTTATTGATAGTCATACCTTCACTTCCATACATTACCCTTGATTGTTCATGTTATTATCGTGAATTATAAAGTCTACTTCTGTATTTAGTAAACATTTTTAAATATTTTAAAAATATTTTAAAAAATGTTATAACTTTATTTTAGAATTTTTAAGTAGTTTATTCAAATACACCATATTGTGATGGTGACTTGCCTACTTTCTCCAGAGTATATTACATAGTTGGACCAGTGGGTTATCGATGGTTGTGATTATTAAGAAGTGAAAAAAATGGCGTTTCATGGGGTCCACCCTAGGTTAGAGTAATTGAATTAGGTTAAGTGTGAGTTAGTTAGTTAGCTTTTAGGTTCGTTACAATATCCCTGTGGTCTCGAGGTAGTGTGCTGCCTTGTCATGCAGCGGGCCTGGGTTCGATTTCCTGGTCGGGACAGGCTCCTGGGTGAGGTTTTTTTGGGGTTTTTCCACCTGTAAGACAAATGTCAGGAAGCTTAGGGCCAGCAGTCTCGAAAATCATCCAGCTATTATCATCATCCTTCACCGGTGTGGAAGCAACGGGAAGCTACCCACACCTATAATTCCCTGGTAAAGCTGCACAAAGCATAGCATGAAAATGCTATGATTGCAGTGAAAGGCCGCCCTCGGGCAGAATTACTATGGATGGATGGACATTTTAAATGTGTCTAATACATAAAAAAAAGAGATAATAATTGAAACAACGATAATATCTATATGTGGTTTGATGGTGGGTTATCGCTGGCTCTATGAACTCTGGCGCATGTGCACTGTTGTTCTAATAGGACTTTGAAAATATATCAGGTGAATTAAAGTGGAGAATCCCATTTTTTTCTTTCATAATTTATTATTTAGTGACTGAAAACGTAAAACTTATTCATGAACTACTTTGCTGCTGTAAGAATTATAAGATAGTTCCTGTAACTAGGCCTATCTGTTCTATGGAACTGCCCTTAACCAACTAACCTGACATGCAATACCACTATAAATAGCAACTAATTCTTCATTCCACCTCTACATTTAATATAATTAGTATTGACTAAAAGTGATCCACTATGGCATGAGATATCAGCTCTGCGTGACAGCCGCCTTTACTTCCAGAACGAGCATCTGGTACTCATTTCTATTTGAGGCTGAGTCCACTAGAGGACCATGCTGCTCCATAAAGTTAAGGGCAGTTTAAAAATCCTGACAGTATTGTGACTTAAATCCATGACCCTCTGCTCTGTAGCATACCGGTATTGTTTAAACAAACCACGCTAGGGTGTGCCTAATTAGTATTATTTTATCTGTAATTCCAAAAAAATACTGTAATTGAATAATATAAAGTAATCGTTCACTGACCTTCATAGAAATGTAGGACTAAAAAGGTTTCAGCAAACAGCTTCTTTCATACAAACCACAGGAATATGTTAACTTCACTGTTTTCACATGACAACTTTTAAAGACGTCGATTCGAAACTTCACACGAACGCGAGATATTACTGATAATATTAAACAGTGAAATTCATTGTAGACAACTTAATTTTGTTGCATAGGCCCAATGTCATAACTATTCTTATCGGTACCTTTTGTTCAAATTTGTCATAAATTAATTCATTTTTAAGTTGCCGAACAATTCAACTTAACAATAAAAAAGAAAAAGCTAAAAATATTTTTTTTTGTTTGGTACCACTGAAAACAAATTAAAAATTAAGGTTAGGCAATAGCTTTAGTTTTTCCTACTGAAAGTTAATGTAGGTAGCCTATATTCGCCAATTTGGAATCTATTAAGTTATGCTTCATATAATATTTCAATAGGGTTTTATTATTAAAATTAAGCATGTTGATGTTGTAATAATAACAAATAAATGTGTTTTAATACAATTTATTGCCTTCTTTTTGGAATTTGGAGATGAACAAAATTGAGGGAAATTTTTTATAAGGAAAGGAAACTTCTGTTTTTTTAATGGCATCACTGATTTAAATCGTCGCGCGTATTATATCGATATTTTGTTGTTATAATCGTTACAATCGATGTATCTATCGACAGTGAGTGCGCGGTATTATATTGGGGATACAGAGTAACGGGATTACAATAGCTATATTATTTTTTTTAATTATTCCTAATTTAAAAACCCTACTGAGTTAATTATAGAGGTGTTTTATAAATGTGTATCGTTAAGAAAAATAGTGTTTTTGTGAAAAATGAAAGTGCGCGCTTTATTGCGAACGCGGAAAGAAAATGTTTAGGCCTATATATGTTGAAAAAGAAGGTAACTTTTGGCGTAAGTGAAAAAAATATAATTATTAGAATTTTAAATTTAGGAAATGAGATAGCAGGGGTGGCCGTTTTGTTTAATTAACAACTTATTAGTATTATCGCCTCGCTATGATGGTTGCCTGTTTATATAAAAGCGAGTGCCGCGACAATACTTGACAATGATTAACATTCACGTAGGCGTAGTCGGCACCTTTGTATTTAACTTAATATAAACAGCTGCGGTGTGAAACAAAGCGAGCCGCTGGACAACTTTAATAGTGAGGCGATAATAGACTACTCGTATTTATTCTCTGTTCGTTCACTGAAGGAATTACTCATTTTATGAGAAAATCAGCAGGCCAGCTTGTATCGGAAAGTGAGGAATAGGTCTCAAGTTTTACTATGTCGGTATTCTATACCATTTAGGTATATTGTTCAATCGTGTGGATTTTTATATCTCTGAGGTTAATGTATTCAAATTTGGCAGTAAAAATTCAAAATAACTCCAAGATTTAAGATTGACTTCAATTTGTTGCTGTCCCTAGCTAGCAGATGACATAATAAGAAATCCCTTGTTGCATTATTCATCATTCAATCTTAGTTCCTGTTTTTATAACTTGATTTCGCTATTTATCTTATATAATTAGTACCAGTTGGGCGAAGATAAAAAAAAATCGCAGTTCCTATAAATATAAATAAATAGGCCTAAAAGGAGTACAACTTTTTCAAGCATAACTACCATTGTATCTTAATTTTCAATTCCTATTATGCCGTATATGGTCTAAACATATACATCCCTAGTTACTTAAGTCAACTGATAACAGTAATGTAAATCAGGACATAAAATATAATAAAAATGATTCACTTAATTTGTCCATATAAGATTTAAGTGACTAATTTTCCTTAAGTTTTTAACTTTGACTTAAGTAATTGGAAGTTTGAAAGTTGGAATAAAAACGACACAAATGAGTTTAAAAATATATACACAAAAAAAAAAAGAAGGTAAAATGATCCCATTTCATGTCTTAAGAGGCTCTTGGGGTAGATAGAGGAGGTAAGGCTTCTGAATAATGGCCGCCTTTACCCTCAAAATATAAGCCTATATTTGGTACTTATTTATATTGTGGTTTGAGCCGACCTTAGGCCTATGATGCTTACCAGAGAGATTTAGTTTGAAAGTAGATATAATTGTTGTTAAGGTAAACTGCTACAAATTCACCCACATTTGTACCCACGAGGGTGAGTGGACTTCTTCCCATACGTTACAGGGCCTAATGAAAAGAAAAATCAAATCCGGCGATAATCAATTAACTTTTCTGGACGTTAAAAAAATTGATGAGTAAAACTGTAGGTCCAGAGGGCACCACCGTAGTATAGCCTAGTTGGTTAGGCCAATACATTACAAGCCGACGGCCGGGGATTCAAGTCCCGATGGGGTCAGAATTTTTAATTTGGCATAAAACTTCTGACGGCCCTTGGGTCTACTCAGCCTCTACCTGAAACGAATAATAGACGCTTGTTCTGGAGGTAAAGTCGGCCGTCACATAGAGCTGAAAACCCGACTGACATAAATGCCGATTGTCTAATACTCCAACGTACATACAAGCCCAGAAGGTCGGAGGTTCGAGTCTTGGTGGGGATCAGGATTTTTAAATTGGCATAAACGTTGATGGGACAGTTGTCCTAGGGTTCACTCAGCCTCTAACGAAAATAAGTACCAAACGCTTGTTCTGGGGGTAAAGGGGGGTCGTCAAGCAGGGCTGACAACCCGGCTCACATCAAGTGCCAATTCTCTAGAAAAAGTGGGAGTATTAACTGTATATTACTCCAAAGACCTCCTAAGTCCTGTAATGGCACCGCTTTAATTTACTTTATTTTAAAGCTGTGGGTCGAGTGTCCTAGATTTACGGAACGCAAAATTAAAATCAAGCGAGGACCTGTGAATATATATATAGGCCCCTAAACACTGGACCACAACGACAGTGGAGAAATCCATAAATGTCATAAAAATACAACCTGCCGGCATTAGACATATATATATATATATATATATATATATATTGTGTCTAATGCCACCAGGTTGTCTTTTATGACATTTCTGGATTTGTCCACTGACATTGGTGGAATTGATATTTCTTTCTTAGGTTGGGGCATCTGGAAGGCGGAGTTACGCTACCCCGATGATATGATGAGTGATAAATGATAATGGAGCGCCAGGAGAGTTCTCAAAGTAAATTCCAGACCATGGGCAACCACAGGAATATTTCCCTTTAAGAAAAAATACTTATGGTCTGACCGGGAATCGAACCTGGGGCCTCATAAACTGTAGTCAGAAAAACACTGGCCATAGCCCACGAGGTGGTCTAGATTTTATGATAATAATAATAATAATAATAATAATAATAATAATAATAATAATAATAATAATAATAATAGTAATAGTAATAGTCTTCTTCTTCTTCACTTCCTGGTTTAGGCAAGAGTTTGCCTGTTCCGTAATAGTAATAGTAATAGTAATAATAATAATAATAATAATAATAATAATAATAATAATAATAATAACAATAATAATAATTAGTAATAAAATGTTTTATTTAAGCTGGCAGAGTTAAGTCCATACGAGCCATCTCTTATATCTGGTTTCACATGAAAATCGTGTTGCTCACTGATAAGTAGTCTTCTCCATTCTCTTGTTTATTCGTCTGTCTTTTGCCCAAAAAATTTCCGAAGAATTTTATTCTCAAATACTCGTTTTCTCCCTTAAAATAAGAGTCCATGTTTTGCATCCATATAATAAAATGTCATCTTATTACCCCATTCATTTAATTAATTATTTTGTAATTTTAAATCAATATCATTCTTATGTTCTGGCAAATACACTTCCTAAGTATGAGAAATCAGACACTTGATTCTATAATTTATTCCATCAATCTCAATTTCCCACGTTGTATGTTATTTTGTTTGGATTTTAGCTTTTTTTTTTTGTGATGAACGAAGAGCTGGCCCGCTGCACCGACTCCCAACCTAGGGGACGGGTATTTTTTTGTTCAAGGGTTTCTTCCTCTAGCCTTTGATAGTCCAGTATCTTACTGCAGAGTAGCAGCGCTAGTTTTAGTCCGCCCTAGGTATTTCTTCTTCTTCTTCCTTTCCAGGATTAGGTCAATGTGACCTGTTCCGGTCTCAAGTCCATCGTTTCCTTGGCCGTCCCAAATATCTTTTCCCATGTGGTTTGTAGGTGTTGATCTTTTTGGGTAATCTTATATTGTCCATTCTGTCTAAATGTTCTTTCCATTGGTATTTGTGCTCTTCTAGTTTATCAATTATTGAACATATCTCCAGTTCATTTCTTTTGATTCATTGTGTAATCTATCCATACGTGTACATCCTTTTAAAGATCTTACAAATTTCATTTCAGTGGCTTGAATGTGTGAGATATCTTTTTTGTACGTACCCAAGATTCAGATCCATATAAAAGAACAGGAACAGCCATAATTTTATAAAACCTGAGCTGAGTTTCTCTTCGAGTCTTTCGGAGGGTTCTTCTTATGGTGCCCACACATAATTTGATATCGGTTTAATTTATTATGTATATCCCAATCATAGCTATATGTTATATCTGAACCAATATAGTTAAGGTGTGCTATCTGTTCTATTATTTCATTATTGATCACTATTTTTGCCTCTGACTGGCACTTTGCCCTGAAAAGCCATAATTTTATATTTTTAGAAAAGAAAAGATTACAGTGGTATGACATGTCAAAAGAATGCCACAGCAAAGAATGCCTAAATTTGTTATGGAACGGATCCCAATAGAAAGGGGAAGAGAGGAAGACCGAATACCGAAGAAAACTTGGATAGAAGGGGGTACAAACGGCTATGAATATCAGAGGATTGGAGGAAGATCAATGTATGGTACAGAGAGGAATGGCGTTTGGTTTCCGGAAGACGGAGACAGCTGCCATGATACCGGATGACGATGATGCATGTTATTTCTACACATGGCATTAGTTAGATTTTGATGTGGAAATTTTCATATTATATTTGCTGGCAATTTTGAGTATTGATACGCTGCTTTTTGTAAGCTGTCTTCGGAATATGATGATCATCAGCATATAATATTGTTTGAACTGTTTTATTTCTGGTTATCGGAATTCCACTATTAGGCCCTACTATTTGTTTCCATTCTCATCTCTTCTCTGTACAAAATTCAAGTAGTGATCATATACGTAACGTGCGCTGCCGAAGTGCTGAGTAAATTGAAAATATATTAAATTAACTAATCTATCCGAAGCACGAAAACTGTTATATATGGTGTAAAAAACCTACTCAATGGTGAAACAGGGCATAAAGAGTTCATATTATAATTTTTCCTGTTTTATCTTTATGCAATTTCTGTATAATTTCGTCCACCATTTATAAAGTAATACAATTTTTTTTGCGCGATAGTGCGTTTTGTTGTACTTACAGCAATGGCGACATGATGAAAGTTCAACTCCCTACATTTCGGGATTGCCAACCTAAATACTATACTGTAATATTACATTTACACCCACGTGCGGGAAGTTAAACCACTGCCCTCTATGTCTAGGCCTACTACGCACTATGTATATACAAAACAAATATCCAAAAAGTAGTGTTAATATACATTATGACGAAACAAATCACTGCATTTTAATGAACTGAACTTTATTTGAAACAATATAAAACAATAAATACGTACTTGCGGTCATTTTATCAATAATAATGGTCTCACGGCCTCCTGTACTTTCAACTAATAAACATTGCCCATACTGTTAACGTTACTCAATTGTTTATTATGAACGCACTTATTTCCAACAAATATGTTATTATTTTTACTATTTATTATTTTGAAAACACCTTCGCGCAAAAAATAATGTACAACCATGTTTGTGAAGTGTTTTATAGAATCTTGGATATTAAAAACCTCGCTATCGCTCATTTTTTAAACATTTCCTCGATTCTGTAAATACTACTTCCCAACTTTGCATAGTAATATAGTATAACAACACTCTTTAACATTTGAGTCATTAACGTCTCAATTCTAATATAGGCATAAAGGTCGATATTTTTGTTTAGAGGTTTCAGATGTCAAGATTTCACGTGCCAAAAACGTATGGTATGGGACCAACGTCTTTACTTCCCTCAGAAGGAAATTATGCTCAGGTATTTTACACATAAAAAAACATATATTTCGACCCGGTTTGAATCTGGAGCCTCGGTACCAGAAGCAAACGTGATAGCCAATAGTTCCCAGGACTGACTTTATCAGTATTGCCAATGTAATCATGTTTCTATCACTTCTAGAAATGTAATTTAAATAAAAAATATATCAGGAATCATTATTGAAATATAGTGATACTTTCTACTAAAATTTATTTACTGATCAAAAAGAACAAATACTTGAAAATTCGATGAACTTACATGGAACTTGGGACAGATGACTAAGTTGGCTGCACTAGACAAAGCATCATCTATCGGTATTCAGGGAATTAGGCATTACTATTGCCCGGTACATGGCACACTCTGGTGATGATGTATAGAACTTCGTTGAAGGAAGAGAAATTTCAGATCAATAAAATTTTACATTATGGTCCCTTCAGCATATCTATGTTCCGTAGGAGACAATTATATCATTCAGTTCAGGACTAGCAACGCCAGGATTTCTATTAAACATAAAGGTAGAGCAATAACAGCAATAATGAATAGTATCCTAATGGAACGGACATTATAACCAAGAAAAATAAATTACTATTATACAATTCGGTAGTGAGAAGTATTGTGACATGTGGAACTGAAGCAAGGAAATTCAATAAAAACTTAGAACTTATGTCAATGGAAATTGATTTCTTGAGGAGAGCAGTAAGATGTTCAAAATTTGAAAAAAAAAAAAGAAAAAAAGTCATAGGAAAAAAAAATTAAATATTCAATAGTAAATTGTATAAGATATAAGCAATTAAATTGATATGAGCATGTACGACGAAGTCAAGAAGACATGTTACCACAGAAAGAAAAAAAAAGCATTAGAATGGTATCCACCTGGAAGAAAAAAGAAAGGAAGACCGAACTCATAGATGCAAGAGATAAAAACTGGAACGAGAACAAGAGAACTGGAGAACATGGTGTGGATGGATAGGGACGAGTGGAGAAGTAATACGTTTTACAATGTAATATTCATCTTCCTGCACTAAAAATAGTATATTACAATGCGAGGATGGAAAGTGGTTGATCCAGAAGCGAGGAAATTACATTTTTTTTTTCACGATGGTGTTTCCAAAATAATAAATAATGGTAAAATAATAATATCTTTGTTGGAAATATTTGTGTTCATTATAAACAACTGACTGACATTAGCAGTCTGGCCAATGCATATACGCTAAATGCCGAAAATATTATAGTTGAGATTACAGCAGGCCGTGACACCAATCAGTCATAACATGGCGGCAAGTATGAATTATTATAGACCTACTATATTTTGTTAAGCCAACTTTGAATATTGTTTCAAATAAAGTTCAGTTAATTTAAAATGCAATGATTTGTTTCATACAATGTAAGCTTATATTAACACTATCTTTATTTTTACATATTTTGTATACACATTGTACGTAGTATACATAAAGGGCAGTGGTTTTACTTCCCGTCCTAGGTAGATAATTTGTAATATTACCGTACAGTTATTTAGTCATTTATAGTGGCAACCCCGAAATTAGGAAATTGAACTTTCAATCATGGCCACCATTCCTGTTAAGCACGACAGAACGCACTATCGTGCAAAAAATAATGTTTTGTTCTTCCACTCTTCTTTATTCGTCCAAATTCGGCTCGTGTAGTTCTTTTTCCTTCCTGGCACAAACTACATCACCTGTAAGTACTTTTAAAATTAATGATGTATCTCCGTTTAGGTTATGAAGTCATCATAATCATCAACAACTTATTTAGATTTAGATCGTTTGAGACTCTTCTTACGAGATCTCAAGATGTGGTTCGTCGGTTCGTTTTATTTTGGTCTTTCTTTATATCTAAGTCCATTAGGTAGATACTGCAACGCTAATTTAGAAAACGAGATCGGTCCATTCGTTGTAACACAATTGCTTTGATAATTCTGAATTTCTTCAACTAAATTTTGAATTTTGAATTTATTGTTTCTTTGCTTGTCCATTTTTGTCAAATCTAGGAGTGGACGTAAACATCTTATCTATGTCTCTTGTAAAATGTAAATTAGAAGTTAAGAGGAAAATTATACAACAAGTTATGGATTTTAAATATCTTGGGATACACATCTCTAGCTCTCGTAGATTGATTGATGAAGTAAAATCTCAGGTTTGTAAAGCATCCAGAATATCAGGATACTTACCAGATGTTTTATGGAAAAACAAATATTTAAACACAGAAAGTAAAGTAAACGTTTAACATGTGTACGACCAGTATATGGTGCAGATGCAATAGCAGATACTAGCTAACCGAAAAGTTTGACATAGTTAGGAACCAGGATGTCAGGGAGGAATGCAATATCATAGATGTTGAGATATTTATTACAAGGAAAAAGGAAAATAATGCCCATGTGGGCAGAGCTGACGATACGAGGCTTATTAAAGGAGCGAAGAATATGCGTCCTTGAGGAATAAGAGAAGTGGGAAGACCCCTCAAGAGATGGAATGAGAGGTAGTAATTGCCATAATGTGTATAAATAAACAGGCATATGCCTATAGAAGAAGAAGAGAAGAAGAAGAAGAAGAAAAGTGTCTCTTGCAATTTTGGTTTGATTTTAGATTTTTTTAATGCCCCCGATTGTTCTAGTGTTCTCTCCTGGCATTGGCATTCTTGTAACCCACTTCTGAGGTTGGGGCGCCTGTAAGGAGGGGTTACGTTGCCCCGATGATATGATGGGTGATGATGATGATACTGGTGCGCCAGGAGAGTCCCTAATCCTAAGCTTAATCTATGAATGATGATTGCGATGGCCATATGATGTTCGGGGACCGTTTGGGCCCTAAAGTTTCCTGACATTTGTCTTACAGGTGAGGAAAAACCCCGATAAAAACATCACCCAGGAAACTGTCCCGACCGGGGATCGAACCCGGGCCTGCTGCGTGACAAGGCAGCACGCTACCTCGAGACCACAGCGGTGGACATTTTAGAATCTAGTACCCAATTTTCGCTGCTATATTTTAGTCGTGATTTTGCAGTTACATTGTGTAACCTCAATTTGGTTGTGGTTGTCATTTTTTACTAAAATTTATTTTTATGACTGCATTTATTGCTATGTATTTTCTGTAATTATCTGTGTCATTTCTTATATCAGATATTAGGTTTTCTTCACTTCCTGGTTTAGGCAAGAGTTGCCTGTTCCGTCTTCACTAATAGATCTAAGACTATCTCTTCCGAGGACGTCCGACATATCTTCTTCCTCTTGGAAAATAATGGAAGATTTTATTTGGTAATCTACTTTCTTCCATTCTTTCTACATGTTCTTTCCACTGTATCTTGTTGTTAAATATCTTTTCTTTTATGGAGTAGATCTCCAGTTCTTCACGGATATCCTCTCTTATCTGGTCCATTCTAGTGTAGCCTTTTACTCTTAAAAATTTCATCTCGGCTGCTTGGATTTTACTTTCTTGTTTGGTAGTGGTAATCAAAGATTCACTCCCATACAAAAGGACAGGGATAGCCATTGTTTTATAAAATCTTAATTTTGTTTGTTTATGGGCTTTATTATTCAATGTTCTATTTATTGAACCACAAATAGCTTGAAACTGATGTGCTTTGTGTTCAATATCTTTATCATACCCATAGCTGATGTCACATCCTAAATATTTAAAGTTGTTCAATAATTTCGTCTCTAATTACTATTTTTGCACGCAGAGTATTTTTTCCAGATCGAGATAATTAAATTCAGAAATTTATTCTTTGAATTCTTCATCCAATTAATACTAATAAAATGCATATCAAATTCCGTTGAGATGAATAGTCATAAGATAAAAGTTAAAAATTAAAATATACCTGTTGGCAGGTGCCGTCGTCTTCAACTTTATCAAATGGTGTATATAAAATTAACTGGAGGCCTTTCGGAACATCTAGTAGCAGAAGCTCAACCTGCTGATGATGGAAGTTAACTTCCGAAAATTTTATATAGGCCTACAACCATTTTAACAAAGTTGAGGACGACGGCACCTGCCACCAGGTACATTTTAATTTTTAACTTTTATCTTCATCTAATTATTATTCAACTCTTCGTAAGTTTAGTGTTTTCCACACATTACCACACACAGACACACGCACAAGCACGCACACACACACACGCACACACGCACGCACGCGCGCACACACACATACTCACACTCACACCACACACACCCATATATATTGGCAGAAATTTTCAAATCCAACTGTATCACTCACTATAGGTTAGTATTTAACTGATTTGCCCCCATTTGAAATTCGTCACATGAGGTTTCAACAGTACTAAATAGTCTGCATATAGACGTTTTTTGAATAGTTTCATTTCTGGAAATCTGCAGACCTTTTCTTCTTCTTCTTCTTCTTCTTCTTCCTTCCAAGTATTAGGCCAAGGCCTGTTACGATCCTATAGAAAATTTTCCCTCCAGCGTTTCATAGGACGGCCCAGTGATCTTCGTCCTCTTGGTATATAATTATAAACAGCTTTGGGGATCCGATTTGAACTCATTCTTTCAAGATGGTGTTTCCAATTCAGTTGGTACTGGTTTAATATATTCCAAAATTGGCGTAGTCTTCAATTCTTTTAAAATATCGGTGTTCCTTTTCCGATCCCATCTGGTGTAATCCGCTGTTCTGTGCATGAATCTCATTTCACAAGCTTTCATGTTGTATTTTTAGTGTCCATGCTTCACTACCATAGGTCAACACTGGTCTAGCCAAAGTGCTGTATAAAACGTAATGTAGACCTATTCTTTATCGAAATATCATTTTAGTTGTGAAGTAAAATATTAAAATCTTATATATAAGTACTTGATACGTCAGTCGTCCTCAACGAAAATAAGCCTCTGTTAAAAAAACTTCACGAAACAAGTAAAACATGCAGGCCTTTCACAATATCCCTACACCAGCCTTTGTAATTCAGTACATTCAGACTAGAGATCCAAAATATAGAAAATAGTTTGATTGTACTAAGGCATCATTTCCCATCTGTGGTTCGCGAACCCCGCAAAATATTTCAAGGGGTTCGCCCAAAACTTTTCCGTAATGGCGGGCTTCGAGGTTAGGTCTGTTATTGTTTCCCATAATTTCTGCAGCATTGTAATAATAATAATAATAATAATAATAATAATAATTGTTATTATTATTGTTAAAATTAAATTAACCCTATAATGACCCTCGTTACATATGTGTAATATTGGGAATTATATCATAAGTAATGCCACGAGTGATTTCCAAATTATCGATAAATTCACGACTCACGAAGTTGAGGAGTGAATTTATCTAGAGAATTGGAAATCAAGAGTGGCATTTGTTAGGACTATTTAACGAATAAAATTAAGCTGTTTACTCACAAATCATTATTTAACTATAGTTATTTTAAAATATCTATATATTTAATGTAAACGGCGATGTTTGAAAACAAATGAGAAACGATAGGTACGCTTCTACTGCTTCTTTTGTTTATCACTGCAACCAGATCATACTATTTATTGCCAAAGGAACGCAATATTGTAAGAATGCTCTCTAGAGGAGAAAAAATGAAAACACATCAATCTGTATATTAATTCATTTTGATGTCGTATGATGTAAATATGACAATTATATTTTTCTCGATTATTACCTGGGAAAAAATACATTTAAGAAAGTGCAAACAGTGGTTTCTTTTTTTGGTGGGTATAATCAATTGCTACAAATGTTGACATGTAAGCACTATTATATACAATCTGGTAGCCGTATTTGTTATAGGCTCAGTCCACTGCAAAATAACGGTCAGACCTGTTCAGAATATTAAAAAGGAGGAGCTTTGTTTAATATATGATAATCCTAACACTGATAAATATTTCGTGAAACACGACTCTGATTGGTTGTAAAACAGAAATCATTGAAACGTGATTGGTCATTGACTCCCCTTTGGGGCATGAGTTAAATAGTCACATTATTTCCACAATAAATCAATATTTGCCGCGAATGCCTGAATTAGGGCTACAGTTACGTAATAACGTTAGGAATGCATTTGATTTCGCTACAACTAGACCTACACGTTGTGTAACTTTTAAGCCGTAACTAAAGTAACTTTAGGTTTTAACCGGTAAGGGTTAAGTTAATTTAAGGTTATTAAACATTTTGGTTGGAATTAAATTTTATGCACATCTACTGTATGTATATTTAAAAGTCAGTGGTTCACCCAACTCAGGTTGTTGTGGAAGAGGTTCGCGAGTCGAAAGAGGTTGGGAACCGCTGTACTAGGGCATTGGATAAAATAATGGCAACACTGCTGTAATATCACAAATCATTTATTTAGGTTACTTTTGACATCGAACTTCATTTATATTCTCCTGCCAAATTCTTGGTAGACGGTGCACTCCATCTGCAGCACCATTGCTGGATATCTCTCTCATCTGATCGATCTAGATCTTTCTGGATACGAATTCTTCATTGAAATCGAATGTCTCGTTGATATTTGAGAGTAAGTTATAGTCACAAGGGCTCCTGTCTGGTGAATTAGGTGGATGTTCGAGTACTTCCCAATTCCACCTTCTAAACAAATTCTACTGAACATATTTTTAGTGCGGTATATTACTTAGCTACTGTGAGAAACAGTGAATGTATTCACAAAATATTGCTATTTCAAGACCCAATATTATAGACTTATACAACAATGACCAGCCTCATGGGCTAGTGGTCAGTGTTTCTGACTACAGTTCATGAGGTCCCGGGTTCGATTCCTTAATGGGAATTATTCCTGTGTTGCCCATTGTCTGGAAGTTAGGTTAAGAACTCTCCTGGCGCTTCATTAGCATTTATCACATATCATCGGGATAATGTAACTCCGCTTTCCAGGTGCCCCAACCTAAAAAATGGATTACAATTCCGCCAGTGCCAGGGAGAAAGCAGAAATGTCATAAAAGACAACCTGGTGGCATTAGAAAAAAATATTTATACAACAAAGACTACTCAACAATATAGCTACTACAAGATTACAATGTTAAGAGCTAGGATCGCTTATTTACAACAGTGTTGCTATTACTTATCCAATGTCCTACTATTTAAATGAAGGCATTAACTAGCTAACTCACTGGCACTATCGCATTCGTATATTCATGGCCGCACGGACATAAGCTCTTCATTCATCCCCATTCTGCGCTAATGTTTTTCCAATTATTCGCTGTAGAATCTACTTCCCTCAAATCATAGTTAATGCTATTCTCCCACCTCATTCTTGGTCTACCAACTAGGCGTTTTCTCTCTTGTTTTCCTACAAGAAGCTTCCATGCACGTTTTTCATTCCCCGTTCGTGCCACATGTCCTGCCCATCGCAGTTACGAGACTTAACTATTCTAATTATATCTGGCTTCCTATAAAGACCATGTTGTTCACTGTTAATAGTCTTCTCCATTCACCTGTCTGTTCATCTCTCTTTGGTCCAAAAAAAATCCTAAGAACCTTATTTTCAAATATTCGTAATGTCCTTTCCTCCCTTAAAGTAAGAGTCCATGTTTCGCATTCGTATATTATAACTGGTAGAATAATAGTTTTATATATTTTCAGCTTAACGTTTTTTGAAAGGAGTTGGGACGCCAAGAGTCGCTGTAATTGCATAATAGCACGCATTTCCAGAATTGAACCTATGTTTAATTTCTTTGTGCATCTCATTCCTATTTGTGATTATTGTTCCTAGGTATTTGAATTCAGCCACTTCCTCAAAATTTCCCTCATTTGTCATTAGCTGTCCACTTCCATTATATAATGTATTTCTATGTGTGAAAATATATTTAGTTTTATTGATATTTACTTCCAGTCCAATTTCTTAGTGTTACTCAATAGTGTATGCGTGTTGGCATTTAGTACCTCTTGAAATCTGTTTGTTTTTATTATATCTATGCTATATAAATGCTGTCTTTGCACAGCCATTTTCAGTCTACATGTTCCATAACGCCATGGAATTTAATAACAGGCGTAATTACATGGAGTTCTCTGCTGCTTACAAGAGTATACAACTAATATAAACATTTGCTTTTTAATTAATTTTTTAAAATTAAATTCTCTGAAGTTTCTCGAACAAAGGTAGAACGTGAAGGTAAAGTTTATGAATAACAAACACCAGTAATTAGTCTAAAAACTTGTTTAATCAAATTTAACACTTTTGATGTAGAAGTTATTTATGAAGTAACTAGAAACCTTTGTCTTTTGTGAAGGATTCAGTTTTTATTTCAGTTCCAGGAAATTCTAGAGGAATGTTTGTTCTTAAATGTATGATCGTACAAGTTCTTGTGACAAGATTTTCTGGATAAATCATCGTCAGTAGAAACATCCCAGCTGGGCCTCGACTTTTTTTAATCTATCCCGTCATCCAGTTCAGTCTTTTGCATGTCTCTGCCAGTTGGATGCACTCATTCATTCACTCTGTCAATTGAAGTCTAGATCTTCCCATCCGTCTCCTTCCTCACGGTTCTGCTAGTAGGATTCTTTAGGGACAAATGTTCCATCGGGTATAATATGTATTGGCTCATCTGAGCCACCCAAGTTTGATAGTTATTTTAATAGCAAATTCTGAAGGAATGAGCCTATTGAGGTTGTTCTCATGAATATATTTTTAAACGTACATAACGTAATGATTCTTATCTAGTGAACATCGAAAGTGACCGTGTGTAATATATATAGGCCCCTATAAATATATATATGACGTGCATGAAAGCTTCTTGTAGAACAACCAAAGGGTTGGTACACCAAGATTGAGGTGGGAGAAACACATTAACTATAATTTGAGGGAAGTAGATTATACAGGGAAAGATTGGAAAGGATGGATGTATGGAGAGCTTATGTCCGCGCGGCCATGAACCTACGGGTTTGATAGTGTCAGTGAGTAAGTAAGTCTTCATCTTCTTCTTCACGGTTTAAGGCTTATTTACTAGCCCGTTCCGGCTCCAAATTGCTGCTCTTTCCATCTTTTCTTTGGTCTTCCCAATAGCCAATTAACGTTTTAAACTCTTTGTGAAGAGTACTTAAGATTGAATTTCATAGAATAAAATTTCGTGGTGAATAGCTGTATTCTGCTTTTGGTATTCTATTCTCAGTCATCCTTGCCAAGTGTTCTTTCCAGTTTGTTCTGCATTTTTCTATTGTTGTGTTTAATTCCTCTACTTTTAGTTGTTGTCTTATTTCTCTGTTATGTTTTTTTGTCTGTTCATTGATATCCTGCTATTGGTCTGAGGAATCTCATTTCAGCAGCTTGTAGAGTAAGTATATATATATATATATATATATATATATATATATATATATGTGTGTGTGTGTGTGTGTGTGTGTATAGCCTCTGTCTCTCTGTCTCTCTCCCTCTCTCTCAATGTGTGTGTGTGTATATATATATATTATATATATATATATATATATATATCGGCTACCAAAATCTGTTTTGGAATGCAAACCTGAGGGAAGACGAGGCAGAGGAAGACGTAAAACCTCATGGAGTCTGGGAATATATTTATACATGAAGGAGAAACATCTACAACCAGGAGATTGGATGGACCGATCAAATTGGCTATTGGAAATCGGACGATGTCAAAGACATTAATCAACCGATGATCTGTATATATTTATTTATTTATTGGAGTACAAGAGGAGTGTCGGACATCATAGGCATTATAGAAAAGAAAAGATTACAGTGGTATGGCCATGTCAAAAGAATGCCAGAGCAAAGATTGTCTAAAATTGTTATGGAATGGATCCCAATAGAAAGGAGGAAGAGAGGAAGACCGACGAAAACTTGGATAGAAGGGGTAGAAGCGTCTATGAATATAAAAGGATTGGAGGAAGATCAATGGATGGACAGAGAGGAATGGCGTTTGGTTTCCGGAAGACATCGCAGCTGCCATGATACCAGATGATGAATATATATATATAGCCTACATTCCATTAACACAGTTTAACCTCTCACCTTATAGGTACTTTACGTGCCACACTCCACCCGAGCTTTACAGTGACACGACCTGTCGGGAGAGGGATTTTAACTATGAATCACATACGTCATACTTTTTTCAGCACACAAGGACATGGAGGGCCTCTCAGAATGTGGGAATCAATGGCAGGGCCTCCTTCTAGACAACACAACGTTAAAATGAAAACACACCTTCATAATAAACATGGCGAATATGAAAACTATTACGACTTTATAAGGTACTTGCAGTAAGTTAGATTAATTCTTCGTGTACACGTGGTATAAATTTCAAGATCATCCCTCCCGGTTCCTTTATGTAAATCGAGATATGTAGAGTACCGCCTAATAGGGACAGGGAAGATTGGCTAACAAAGAATATTGGTTAAACTGAGAAGGTTGGTTAAAGTTTGATAAGAGACACTAATTTAGGCCCGAGTTTCTTTTACGACCCCAAAAATCTTCAGACTCCGGACCGACATCTTAAAGTCCCTCCCGTAGGATTTGTCCCTTGGATCTTTCCACTCTAAAAATCCATCGACTCCGGCCGCATTTGAACCCGTGACCCTGGAACAAGAAGCAAAGTGTAGGCCTATGAGATAAGAGGACGATAAGCCTAATGATAAATACACATATATTACCCAGAAAAAATCATTGGGATGGTGTTCATTTGGAAGAAGAAAGAAAGGAAAACCTCGAAACTCATGGATGCAAGAAATAAGAACAGGAATGAGAAGAAGAGGCCTGGAGGACTTGGAGTGGATGGATAGGACGAGTGGAGAAGAAAATTAAAACTTCAGGCACAATAAGATGTCACATTGAATATTTTATATCAATATAAAATAGTAGTACTAATAATAACAATAATAAATATGCTGACCGCATATCATCTCTACACTCGATAAACGATCGACTACTTCTGTGATAAACACGCGCTCTTCATAAAGAATTAAACACATAATTGATAAAAGGAATATTAATAAAGGAAGAACATTAATTTTTATCTCATTGTTTTGAATTATTATATTATACTAGCTAGCACTACTGCGCCTAAATAAATGAAAATTAATGTGCTTTTATGTTTATTTGAATAAATGAAAGGAAAAAAAATATATAAATTTATATTTTTTTAGATACCCTGTGTTGATTACCTGGCGTTGCCCGGGAATCTACTTATCCCGATCTTCTTGACATAAATGAGCTGACATACGAAAATTAATGTGTTTTATGTTTAGTTAAATACGTAGAAGGAAACATTTATATCGTAATTATTTTTGATTCACCGTGCTGTTTACCCGGTGTTGTCCGGGAATCTACTCATCCCGATCTTCTTGGCATAAATGAGCTGAAAGACAAACATAATGATTAGTTGAATAAGTAAAATGAAAAATAAATATAAATGTACATCGTAATTATTTTAAGATTCCCTGTGCTGATTACCCGGTGATGCCCGGGAATCTACTTATTTCGATGCTCTTGGCATAAATGAGCTAAAAGACAAAATTCGTTATTGTGATTTATCCGTAAAAGAATATACCCCCCATGTTCTGCTATGCTTGCACAGGAATGTACGTAGGCCTACTTGTCTCGATCTTCTTGGCATCAATAAAAGACAAAAATGGTTATTGTGAGTTATCCGTTTGAGATAAACATATGCTGTCGCGGACTTTTTAGTAGAGCTTTTTGAGATCAATTCCCCTGTACATTAGTTTTGTGTATTTGCTATGGGTTAGGCAGCGTAAGCCATTTAAGCGTCCAAAGAGCTACTTTTTTCACGTTTTCCACTATAAAGGCCGATTTTTAAGGGTGTAGGAGTTGAATATCGCAACTCTCTTATAGCCTATGTTCATGCCGGGAATCTCCTGAACATTTTGCAAAAAGCCCCATCACAATCGGATCAATGTATGGCCGCGCATAAAGTACGAACGAACAAACAAACAAACGAACGAACATTAATTTTTATGTATTAGATTTTTTTTGGGATTATTCCCATAATTTTTCATCAGTATTAAACACATAATAATAACTTTATCTGGATATGAGACCAACAACATGCTGATAGGCCAAGGACCAAGGAGCTTCCTTTATTCGTGGAAACAGATTAGATTATTAGATAACGAAAGGGTGGGAAATACGTAAAGTGAAGTTAGGGTAAGTTATTGGTAACAGGTTAATTGAAGGGCTTAGTTTGGTTAGGTCAATATTATTGCAGATGAGAGCACACCCAGGAGAGATAGTTTGAAACTCTGTTTGCATTTTATAGTGGCTATCTTACCTAAGTTTCTCACAGCTGATGACATTTAGACTAAGTTTAGAGATATTAATGTAATCCGGCATGATGCTGTAACTACCAACTGGACAGTATTAAGGGCGCCGTGTCGAACCTACAATGTTATAATTAGGACTCTGTTGCCAAGGATTAACCGTATGTTTAATTAAATTGACTTCATCAATTTTATGACTTTCAATCTATTGATGTTCTCCAAATGCTGTTTTTAAGGGGCCCGACTGGTGAAAATGTTGCAAATGCATTTTATGTTTATTTTCTTTGTAATAATTCTGATTCTTTAGGATCATTTTCATGTATGCATTTTTATTGAAGGAGCAAAACTGAGTCCGTGAGGTAAAGTTTGCACGTATGGAGCATTACTACTCAAACTTTAATATGCGTTTTTTCTGTTTCAATTTTTTTGGCATTTTCCAAAACTTAAGATGCTCCTTACTATGCAATTTGTATGCTATCAAAGTGAAATTTTGTGGTTAGACTTTCCAATAAATGCTAATTCAAATTTGCTGCGCAGTTACTAATCTAAGTCACATGTGGTTTTTTTAAATTGAGATGAAAAAGTAATGTGAGTGATAAAAAAATAAATATTTTTTTAAACATTTAAAATAAGCAGTATCCTCCCTTTTGCCACCGCTGTGATCTCGAGGTAGCGTGCTGCCTTCTCACGCAGCGGGCCCGGGTTCGATTCTCGGTCGGGTCAGGCTCCTGGGTGAGATTTTTTCGTGGTTTTTCCTCTTGCAAGACAAATGTCAGGAAGCTTACGGCTCAACGGTCCCCGAAAATCATCCGGCCATCATCATCATCCTTATCATTATCATCCTTCACCGGTGTGGAAAGCAACGGAAAGCTTCTTCTTTCTTCTTCGGCTTTCCCCCACTTATAGGTTTGTCGTCTTCAGTTTCCATTTATCTCTGTCATTCCAATCTCCCTCTTCCAAATTCCTATCATCCATTATAGTTCTGACGTAGGTTTTCCATTTCCATCTTGGTCTGCCACGTTTATTTTTTCCAGAGGGTGACCACTGGTATATATTTTTTGGCCATCTTTAATTTTCCATTCTTTGTACATGGCCATATCATTTAAGCGTTTGATTTTCAATCCTCTTAACAACAGATGTGGTGACATTCATTTCTCTCCAAAGGAATTCATTTCTTATTTTATCCTGTCTTGTTTTTTGGAGGCTTCTTCTAAAATAATCAAATTCAACTGTTCTAATTTTATTCTTTTGTAATTCCGGCAAAGACCAAGTTTCACTTCCATATGACAAAATATTCTGTATTATGCTCTTATAAATTTTCATTTTAGTTTCCTTTGTAATATTTTTGTTCCAAATTATTCCATGTAATGTCTTAGTTGCAATTTTTGCCCTTGCAATTTTAGTCTGTACATCTCTTTCACAGGTATCTAAACTTGTAATTATTGACCCAAGATATTAAAAAAAATCACATTTTTTATTTTCCCTGTTTCGAGTATGAGGTCATCCACATCCTTTCCCAAACATATATAGTCTGTTTTCTGTAACAACGGGAAGCTACCACACCTACAATTCCCTAGTAAAGCTGCAAAGCATAGCATTAAAATACTGTGATTGCAGTGAAAGACCTGCCCTCGGGCAGAATTACTATGGATGTACTATGGGTGAATATCTTATACTAGATAATACATATTTTATTTTATTTATTTCTAGTGTTAGAAAGTAAAGATAAAGTGATCCCACTACAGGCCTCAGGAGACCCTTGTGGTAGTAGGAGATTAAGGCTCCCATTTTTTCTAGACAATCGGCACTTGATGTCAGCCAAGTTATCAGCCCTGCGTGATGGCCGCCTTTTCCCCCCAGAACAAGCGCCCAGTATTCATTTTCCAGGGCCATAGTGCCGCCAGAAGGCTAGGGTCAGTTTAAAAATCCTGACCCCACCGGGACTCGGACCCTCGATCTTCCGGCTTGTAGCATATTGCCTTAACCACTATACTACGGCGTGCCCTCTAGTGTTAGAAAGCTTAAAGGTAAACAGTTATTCGACCAATGAAAATGCAGCACATACATCTGGTTTGTTTACATTACAACTGGAACTTAGCTTGGAAGAGTTGTAATACAACATGGGTCTGAAAATTTATAATTACAGATTTATTTGAACTTTTATGAATCGGCCGTGGTGAACTAGTGGTTATGCTCCTTGCCTCTGGTTCCGAGGGTCGCGGGTTCAAACCCGGCCGGGATCGATGGATATTTTAGGATGGAAAAATCCAAGGAGTAAGTCCTCCGGGAAGGGCTTTAAGCCGTGGGTCCCGAGTCTAAAGATTTTCAGGCTCGTAAAAGATCCTTAAGCCTGAATAAAAAGGCCTCTAAGCAAAATTTACCGAATTTTCTCGTCCTAGTACTACCTTTGTTTTCCTAGATGTCAGTATGAGGCGGAACGCTGACTACGGACCACTCAAATGACATCTATACGAAAACAAGTGTAACTAAATTAGTATGGTTCAAATTCTTCCCTGTAGGGGGAGAGCGCCTAAATCTCTGTTAAGAGAAACATGGGCTTACAAGAAGAAGATGAATGCTAGTAAAGCACTGAAAACTGACATTTATACCTTCTAAGCACACTGTAAACCACTGAAAACATACCGTACTTCTCATCACACTGTAAATAAGGAAACATGTTGCGAATAAAATTGCAGTTCACCTGAATAATTGTTAGCACCTGCAAATGATTTCCCGTCGGATTTAAGTTAGTTAGCCATGTTTGTCTGAAGTCTGTTTCTAGGGGTTTACAGTGTGATGGGAAGAAGTATATTTTCAGTGGTTTATAACTGACTATTTAACTCAAGCCCAAATGGGAGTCAATGACCAATCACATTTCAATGAATTTTGTTTTACAACCAATCACTGTCGTATTTCACCTCGATTTTATCAACTTAACTTTATCATATTAAAGAAAGTTCCTCTTTTTTAACATTTTGAATAGGTCAGAGCATTATTTTGCAGTGACTGAATCTCTAAGAAATACGTTGAATATAGCAATTTATGTATTAAGACGTAAAAGTCGTAGAATGCAAGTGGCTCCCAGGTTGTATATATAGTGCACGGATGTAATCGGATAGTGCTTGCGGGATATAATAGAAAGACATTTGTAGCAATTGATTATACCACAATAAAAAGTAACCACTGTTTGCATTTTCTTAAACCTATTATTTCCCAGGAATTTACATTCCAGAAAAATATATATTTACATCATAGGACATCAGAAATTAATTAATAACCTATAATGTTGGTTATAAACAGTTTTATTTTTTCTCCACTAGGGTGCATTCTTACAATATTGCGATCCTTTGGCAATAAATAATATGATCTGGTTGCAGTGATGAACAAATGAAACATAACAAACGTTTCTCATTTGTTTTTAAACATTGCCGTTACATTAAATATATAAATATTTTAAAATAACTATATTTAAATAATGATTTGTGAGTAAACAGCTTAATTTTATTCATTAAGCAGTCCTAACAAATGTCACTCTTGATTTCCTAATTCTCTAGATAATTTCACTCGAGTCGTGAATTTATCGATATTTTGGAAATCACTCTTGGCATTACTTATGATAAAGTGAGTATTGTGTCTGTTTTTAGTGGTTCAGTAACAGCCATAAATTCCCAGACCCATATTGTACTACACTTTTTTCCTCTCTCAATATGAGGAATTAATTTCTGAAATTCTGTCGTTGAGTTTTGTTACACCTTGTATATTTATTTATTTATTTCGAAATGAATCCAACAATACAATGGTTTTCAGTCATGCTTAAGAAATTCACCTTCTCCATTTGTAACGGTCCTGAACATCTTCATCTGTAAGTCCCAGTTCATCAATATTTCTTCTTACTCCATCTATCCAACTCTCTCTAAGTCTTTCCCCTACTTCTTTCTCCATCTATTCTTCATTACAATATCTTCTTAGGGATTCTAACAGATGACATCTTCTTGAGATGTCCACACCATCTTAATCGACTCTCTTCAATTATATCTAAACACATTTCTTTCAACTTTTATAATTTCAATATTTAATATTAAATTTATCCCTACTCACTCAATGGCAAATTAAATTTGAAGAGAAAAATATATGCCTAAATCGGGATTTGAAGCCAATTTATCTGATTTTTCTCTTCAAATTTAATTTGTCATAATTTCACTAATTTCAAAGTTTCTAATTTTTTCTACTCTGAACTTCCGCGATGATCGTCTCCTGTTGCTAAAAACTTGTCAGCTTGGCACCTTTTAATTATCCATATCTCTGGTCCACATAACATAATACTCTCTACAATGACCTTACAGATAATCTGTTTGTTCTTTAAATCATGTATTTACTCCATAGTACTGAGTTCAGCCTGCCAATTACTCCCCGCACCTCTGCTATTTTTTTCTATTTCTGATTGTGATGAACCTTCATTTTCTAAGATTTATCCTACCTAAATGTCCGTCATGCTGGTTCAGGTGGTAGCGTGACTAGTGAGCCGGGGTTCGAACTAGCTTATTTAAACTACCTGAGTATTTAAGGAACTTGCCAAATAAAATACAAATACACCGTTTGTCATAAGTAATGCCACGAGTGATTTCCAATTTATCTAGAGTATTTGGAAATCTAGAGTGGCATTTGTTAGGAATATTTAACGAATAAAATTAACCTGTTTACTCAAAAATCATTACTTAAATATAGTTACCGGTATTTTAAACTATTTATATATTTAATGTAAACGACGATGTTTGAAAACAAATCAGAAATGTGAGGTTATGTATATCCACTGCAATTTGATCATATTATTTATTGCCAATAGGATCGCAATATTGTAAGAATGCACCCTAGTGGAGAAATAATGAAACAATCAAACTGTATATTACAATCAACATTTACCATAGTAATTCTGCCTGAGGGCAGGTCTTTCACTGCAATCGTAGTATTTTCATGCTATGCTTGCAGCTTTACTAAGGAATTGTAGGTGTGGTAGCTTCCGTTGCTTTCCACACCGGTGAAGGATGATGATGATGATGATAATGATAAGGATGATCATGATGATGATGGCCATATAATTTCGGGGACTGTTTGGGCCTTAAAGTTTTCCCGACATTTGTCTTACAGGTGAGGAAAAACCCCGATAAAAACCTCACCCAGAAAACCTGCCCCGACCGGGGATCGAACCCGGGCCCGCTGCGTGACAAGGCAGCACGCTACCTCGAGACCACAGCGGTGGACACAATCAACTTTATTGGTTATTCATTTATTTTTTTTAGTAAACAACTCAGTATCAACAAGGAATCTGTCCATAATCTGCTATATTCAATATATTTGTTGGGGAAAAATAATGCTCTGAGCTGTTCAGAATATTAAAAAGGAGGAGCTTTCTTTATCATAAAATCAGGAGCTGATAAAGAGCGAGGTGAAACAAGACTGTCATTGGTTGTAAAACAAAGTTCATTGAAACGTGATTGCTCCTTGACTACCTTTTGGGGCATGAGTTAAATAGTCATAAGTGATGCCACGAGTGATTTCCAAATTATCGATAAATCCACGATGTCACGAAGTGAGGAGTGCATGTAACTAGAGAATTTGGAAATCAAGAGTGGCATTTATTAGGACTGTTTAACGAATAAAATTAAGCTGTTTACTCACAAATCATTACTTAAATATAGTTATTTTAAAATATTTAAATATTTAATGTAAACGGCGATATTAGAAAAGAAATGTAAAACCATTTATTATGTTTCATTTGTTCATCACTGCAACCAGATCATATTATTTATTGCCAAAGGATCGCAATATTGTAAGAATGCATCCTAGTGGAGAAAAAAATGAAACACATCAAACTGTTTATAACCAACATTATAGGTTATTAATTAATTTCTGATGTACTATGATGTAAATATGTCAATTATATTTTTCTGGAACGTAAATACCTGGGAAATAATACGTTTAAGAGAGTGCAAACAGTGGTTTCATTTTTTATGGTATAATCAACTGCTACAAATGTTTTTACATTATCTCCCGCAAGCACTATCTGGTTACATTCGTGCACTATATAATACAATCTGGTAGCCACATGTATTCTAGAATTCTTACATCTTAATATATAAAATTGCTATATTCAAGATATTTCTTAGAGAATCAGTCACTGCAAAATAATGCTTTGACTTATTCAGACTGTTAAAAAAGAGGAGCTTGATTTTAAAGTGATACAATTAAATTGATAAAATCTAGGTGAAAATTATTGTGATTGGTTATAAATCAAAATTGAATGAAATGTGATTGGGGCATGGGTTAAATAGTCAAAATAATTATTCACTAGTTTTAATGAAATGAATTTTAGTCTAGGACTCGGTGAACCATTGAACATACAGGACGCACCGCCACTGTCCGTCGAAATCAGATAGGCCTACATGTCTTTGTCTGAATTCATTTACATTTTTTATATGTAGAATATTCTATTTATAGACAAAACAAATCGAAGTCTTTGTTTTCTTTAAGGTATCCGTAGGAGGGGTGTGTTTTTGACCGTTTGTAATATTAAATAAACTCGCTATAAATCATGTGTTTACAGAAGCTTTACATTTTCTTTCAGTTTCTAGTTCCATCTTTTGGTAGAGCAAAAAAGAATCTCTTTTCCGGACGAGGAATGATGGCGAGGTGTCTAGTGTCGTGTCTGTCCCATCCATCAGCCCCCTGTTCTCTGTGATTTATCGTCTCAACGTCATCTTTCACAGCAAACATGGCTACCTCCTCTTTTACAAAAGTTATCTGCAAACTCTAGACCAGTTTTACTAAATACATTATCCGTCACATTCAATCTTCACATATAATCACTGTTTACCTCATGTACAAGTAAACTAATCCGGTTTAAGTATAATGCAATTCCATTTATGTGACTGACTGATATTTACGATACACTTTTGCAGCAAAATGATTACATAAATATTACAATTAATTGAAATTAGGGGTGTTTTCTACGTAATATGATAGAGGAAAAGTGTGTGATTAAGACTGTACATAAAAATACAACTTCTGAAGAAAAACAATGTTATTTATTATCTATCAAAGTATGTGTGACTGACTGACATAAATGTCAACTTACATGCAGCTTAACATGTTCATCTACATCATTCTCTGAAGTGTCATTCATAATTCAATTTTCCAAAATACCATTTAGAGGGCACATTTCAAGATACGTTCTAAATCAAAATGAAACTTAAATCACAATTAAGACCGGGGTTATGATCTAATATGTGATATGTGACTGACTGACTTGATTCTGTGACTGACTGACATCAGAATTTTATTTAGAATTTGCAGGAAAGGATATTACGAGTATTTGAGAATAAATTTTTAGACCATAGAAAGATGAGCAGACAGGTGAATAGAGAAGACTACATAATAGTGAACCACATGGTCTTTATAGGAAGCCAGATATAATAAGGACAGCTAAGTCTCTTGGATTGCGATGGGCAGGACATGTTGTACGAATGGGGAATGAAAGTCGTACATGGAAGCTTCTTGTAGGAAAACCAGTGGGAAAACGCCCAGTTGGTAGACTAAGAACGATGTGGGAGAATAATATTAACCGTGGTTTGAGGGAAATACATTATATAGGATATGATTGGAAAACATCAGCTCAGGATAGAGATGTCCACACAGCTTCTGTCCGAGCGGCCATGAACCTACGAGTTCGACAGTGCCAGTGAGTTAGTTTATTTCCAGTTCTATATGCTACGTCTACAATTTTATCGCGTTTTTTTAGAATACAGTAGAAAATGAACACAGGAAACAACCACAATGGCATGAATCGTATATTGAATAGAGGCTTGGAGCTATATTTAAACATCAATAGGTTTAACTTTCATTCATTCATTCATTCATTCATTGAGAATTTTCCTCATCATTGAGGGTTTTCTCCAACCAATCTTAATAATTAACGTGAGTTTAAAAAAAAACATAAATGACTACGGACTTATTCGCGTAGACCAGCAGTTTGTAATATACCTTCACAAATTTCCCTTAATTAAATTCCTCCATAGTTCTCTTTCCTCTATGTCTTCATCCATTACATCAAATTTCCTCATCGAATTCTGAATGTTATTCTTCCAGGTTGTTCCTGGTCATCCTTTTCTGCTCCTTCTTTAAATTTTCCATGTATAGATGACCTTTGTTAGTCTTCCATCATGCATTCTTCTTACGTGCCCGTACCAATTAGCCTTCTGTGTTCAATCTCTTCCATTAGACTTTTTTTGTGCATTCATCCATTTTCTAATTTCTGTATTCCTAAATCTTTCCAGTCGAGATTTTCTGGCAGCTCTTCTCCAAAATTCCATTTCAACAGCATTTATATCAATCAATATGATAGAAAAAAATATTTTTTTATTATATTTATTTTACTTATTTATTTATTTTCCCTCCATGGTATCTTTACCTTGTCGTGGTGGAGTGGCTTGCGTGCTTAAATGATCCTGAGAGCTATGCCGGCGGTAGCATTGCTGCCGATAGGGTTACCCATGCCGGACTGGTCGAAGGTGATAATCCAGACGAAAAACGTACCTTGGTCGAAAGAGTGACGATCTTTCACCGTAAAAATACAACCGTCAAGAAATGCGGACATGGGTTCAACTGGGGTAAAATTTTCCGGAGATCAAATAGTCCCCCATTCGGTTCTCCGGGCGGGGACTACTTCAGGGAACCCATGCCAAAGGCTCAAACATAGGGACATGTTCCTAGGAACATGGAATGTTAGGACTTTATACAATAGCGGGGCACTAGAGATATTAACGCGGGATTTAGATAAATCGCCCTTGGATATAGTCGCTTTACAGGAAGTTAGGTGGCCAGGAGAAGGTAGTCAGGAATCAGGAAGCTTTGCATTATACTACGGGGGTGCAGAAAGACCTGCATTTGGAACGGTTTTTTTAGTCAGAAGGAGGATCCTATCCGCTATCCGAGATATTAAGTTTGTTAGTGATAGGATATCATACATAATTCTAAAGGGTAAACGACATGATTTTATAATTGTAAATGTACATGCCCCCACAGAAGATAAAGATGACAAGATCAAGGATGAGTTCTATGAAGAATTAGAATGCTTATTTGATAGCCTTTCACGATATCATATGAAAATTGTCTTCGGAGATTTTAATGCAAAAGTGGGGCGGGAAGATATATTCAAACCAACAATAGGCAAATTCAGTCTTCATGAAGATAGTAACGACAATGGGGTTAGATTAGTCACATTTGCCACATCGAAGAATCTCATTGTTAAGAGCACAACATTTCAGCATAAGGATATTCATAAATACACCTGGACGTCCCCAGATGGAGAAACTCGGAACCAGATAGATCATGTATTAGTGGATAAACGCTGGCACAGTAGCATCATCGATGTTAGATCAGTTAGAGGGACAGACTGCAATTCGGATCATCATCTGGTCAGAGTGAAAATCAGACAACGGCTATCGCTTATGAGAGGAACAAACGCTAAAGATGATTCTGTAAAATTTGAATTAAAAAACTTGAAAAATGATGAAATGCGGCAAGAATACCAAATCAAAATTGCTAATAGATTTGAAGTACTGGAATCTTCAGATGACAATGTGGCAAACGAAGAAGAAACTGATATAAATAAAGAATGGGAGGCTATAAGAGATACTATTAAATTGTCAGCATCAGAAAGCATTGGTTGTTTAAAAAAGAGGCAAAACAAGAAATGGTTTGATGAGGAATGTGCCGACATTGTAAAGAAAAGAAAGCTAGCAAAAATGAAATGGTTACACGAGCCAAATGAGGTAAATTTAGAGCACTTGGGTAGTATTAGACGGGAAACCACCAAGTTACTAAAGAGTAAAAAGAGGGAATATTTGAGAGAGAAGATTAATGATCTTGAAATGAATGCAAAAAATAGGAACATTAGAGAATTATATCAGGGAATTAGTATAGAGAAGAAAGGGTTTCAGGCTAGAACAAACATAATTCGGAATGAAAATGGGGATATGATTGCAGATTCCAGGAGTATATTAAATAGATGGAAAAGTTACTTTAATCAGCTATTAAATGTACATACAGAACAGGACATTGAGGAGGATAATTTACAGACAGCAGAAATGCTAGTCGCAGAGCCAAGTGCATTAGAGGTTGAAATGGCGATTGAAAAATTGAAGATGTATAAAGCATCAGGTTCAGATGAGATCCCAGCAGAACTGATAAAATCAGGGGGAGAAAAATTGATGGACAAGATACGCTGGTTGCTTAGTATGATTTGGGAAAAAGAAGCTCTTCCAGATGAATGGAAGGAATCAATTATCGTACCAATTTATAAGAAAGGAGATAAAACTGATTGCAACAACTACAGGGGCATCTCATTACTTTCAACTTCGTACAAAATTCTAACAAATATATTAGTAAGCAGACTTACTCCCTATATTGATGACATTCTAGGAGATCATCAATGTGCATTTAGAAGAAACAGGTCTACAACAGATCAGATTTTTAGTATAAGACAGATTTTAGAAAAGAAATGGGAATATAATGGTACTGTACATCAACTATATGTAGACTTCAAAAAAGCATATGATTCAATTAAGAGGGAGAAGTTATATAGTATCCTGCTGGAGTTCGGAATTCCTAAAAAGTTAGTTAGACTTATACGAATGTGTCTAAATGGCACAAAGAGTAGGGTGCGTGTAGGCAAACAGTTTTCGGACACTTTTGAAATCCAGAATGGGTTGAAGCAAGGAGATGCACTATCTCCTCTACTATTTAATTTTGTACTAGAGCATGCCATTAAATCTTTAGAGAATGAGGAAGGCTTACAACTCAATGGTATTAATAAGCTGTTAGTTTATGCTGATGATGTAGTATTATTGGCCGATAGCGAGGAGATACTAAAGGACAACACGCACACACTATTGAGTAACACTAAGAAATTAGGACTGGAAGTAAATATCAATAAAACTAAATATATGGTCACACGTAGAAATTCATTATATAATGGAAATGGACAGCTAATGACAAATGAGGGAAATTTTGAGGAAGTGGCTGAATTCAAATACCTAGGAACAATAATCACAAATAGGAATGAGATGCACAAAGAAATTAAACATAGGCTCAATTCTGGAAATGCGTGCTATTATGCATTGCAGAGACTCTTGATGTCCCAACTCCTTTCAAAAAACGTTAAACTGAAAATATATAAAACTATTATTCTACCAGTTATATTATATGGGTGCGAAACATGGACTCTTACTTTAAGGGAGGAAAGGAGATTACAAGTATTTGAGAATAAAGTACTTAGGAAAATTTTTGGACCAAAGAGAGATGAACAGACAGGTGAATGGAGAAGACTACATAACAATGAACTACATGGTCTTTATAGGAAGCCAGATATAATAAGAACAGTTAAGTCTCGTAGACTGCGATGGGCAGGACATGTTGCACGTATGGGGAATGAAAGACTTGCATGGAAGCTTCTTGTAGGAAAGCCAGAGGGAAAACGCCCAGTTGGTAGACCAAGAATGAGGTGGGAGAATAACATTAACTATGATTTGAGGGAAGTAGATTATACAGGGAATGATTGGAAAGCATTAGCTCAGGATAGGGATGTATGGAGAGCTTATGTCCGCGCGGCCATGAACCTACGGGTTCGATAGTGCCAGTGAGTAAGTAAGTAAGTATTTAAACCACCACGCTACGGCGTGCCAACAAAAATAATAACATATTTAGATTAAGTAAATGGCTTAGTAAAGAAAGTTTAAAATATAAAGGAATAAATAAAAGCAATGAGCAGTAATTAGATTAAATACGACATTGGACACATAAAGTACAAGTACTTATCCCGATCTTCTTGGCATAAATGAAAGACAAAATTGTTTTTTTTTTTTTGTGAGTTGTCCGTAAAAGATAAACATATGCTGTCGCAAGCTTTTTTTGAAGAGTTTTTTTTTTTTTAGATATTCAATTCTGTATACATTTATTTTATGTATTTGTTTAGGCAGTGTAAGCCATTTAAGTGCCCAAAAAGTTACTATTTTTAAACTTTTTCACTACAAAGGGTGAGTTTAAGGGTGAAGGGGACCTTTTTTAAACGTTTTTCACTACAAAGAGTGATTTTTAAGGGTGGAGAGGTTAAGAATTCTCTTATAGGCTATAACCTTTCCGGGAAACTCCTGAACATTTTGCAAATCGGATGAACGGTATGGCAACGCATAAAATACAAACAAACAAACATTCATTTTTTATATATTAGATTTATTATTTAAATTTAGTATTTTTAAACTACAAGCCAATACCCGGTATGCGTTGCTACACCTAAATGAATTAAATGTGTCTTTATGTTTAGTTAAGTAATTAAAACGAAATATAATTGTACATTGATATCGTAATTATCAGTTTAGCGGTTGTTAGGTCGGATTAAAGGTTAAATTGGCCGGTTTAGGGTAATTCGGTCGTTTTAGAGGTAGATTCATCGGTTTAAGGGTAATTTTATCGTTTTAGAGGAAGTTTAATAGGCCTGTATAGAGGTTGTTTGGTTAGCTACTGGAATTTCGTTGCTATAGAGGTAATTTCATCGATTTTGGGGTAGTTTGGTCGGATCGGTTGGATTTTTCAGATTATGTTTCTGGATTAGGTTAGGTATCGGTTAGGTAAGCTATCGGTCAGGTCAGATTAAGTTCGGGTAGGTTAAGATATATTAGGTTAGATTTATTTAGGTTCGGTATGGTTCGGTTAGGTTAGGTTAGGTGAGGGTTAGGTCCGGTTAGGATAGTGTTATGTCCGGATTAGGTCAGGTTTAGTTCCTGGTTAGGTCCGGGTTTGAGTTCTGGTTCGGATTCGGGTTCAGTTTGAGTTCAGGTTCAGTTTGGTTTCGGGTTTTATTTGAATGTTCAGTTTGTGTTCCAGGTTTTGTGGAGTTCAGTTTTTCTTTCAGATAAAAAAAAAAAAAAGCTTTTTTTGGATTCGGGTTTGGATTCAGGTTAGGTTGTGGTTTGTGTTGAGGTTAGGTATGGTTCAGTTTAGGTTTTTCAGGTTAAGGATTCGTGTGGTTAGGTTCATTCAGTTTAGGGTTCAGTGTGGGTTCAGTTACGGTTAAGTGTAGGTTCGGTTTAGGTTATAGGTTTAGGTTCTGTTTAGATTCGGTTAGGATCAATTTTTTTGTTAGGTTCAGGTTAGGTTAGGCAATGTTGCATTGGTTTAGTTTCGAATTAGATTTCGTGTTAGATTCAGTGTAGGTTCGGTTTAGGTTAGATTTGACATTCCGTTAAGATCAATTTGGTGTGGAGGGTTTAGGTTTATGTTAGGTTCAAGGTTAAGGTTCAGTAATTATGTTCAGGTTATGTTAGGTTACGTTAGGTTTGGTTCAGTATAGGTCATATTCAGTCAGGTTGGTTCAGTGTAGGTCAGATCATTTAAGCGTCCAAAAAGCTACTTTTTTCACGTTTCTCACACTAAAGGGTCGTTTTTAAGGGTGTAGGGGTTGAATATTACAACTCTCTTATACGTAGCCTATGTTCATCCCGGGAATCTCCTGAACATTATGCAAAAACCCCATCTTAATCGGATGAATGGTATGGTAGCGCATGAATAAACAAACAAACTAACATTAATTTACATTATGTAAACAACGTCCACTGCTGTGGTCTCCAGGTAGCGTGTTGCCTGTCACGCAGCGGACCCGGGTTCGATTCCCGGTCGGAACAGGCTCCTGGGTGAGGTTTTTTCGGGTAAGAAAAATGTCAGGAAGCTTAGGACCCAACGGTCCCCGAAAATCATCCGGCCATCATCATCCTTATCATCATCATCATCATCATCATCCTTCACCGGTGTGGAAAGCAACAGGAAGCTACGACACCAATAATTCCCTAGTAAAGCTGCAAAGCATAGCATGCAAATGCTATGATTGCAGTGAAAGACCTGCCCTTGGACAGAATTACTCTGGATGCATGGATATAAACAACAAAGCAATTATACTCCCCTTAACAGATAAAGGAAGATATCGATACAGCTTTAAACTGTATCGCATGCTATTCAAGATAAATTTTGTTATATTAGGCCTAATCATTGACAAATTACGAGATCATACATAAAACTTTGACATATTATAACATTAATATATCTCATCCATTTAATAATTCAATTTTGAGATATTTAAAGAACAAATCAATAGAAACAAAAGTAAAATTCAGAGAAAAACATTTTAAGGGGGGTGATGGGTGAAATTTTTTCGACATTTTCGTTCAAATTTAGCAATTTTTGTTTTAGTATTAAAATACTACGTACCTTAAAGTATAAGTTGGCGAAGTTTCAGTGACCTATGGCGCTTGTAAGTCTCCCTATTGACTGTAGGAGGACATGTATACTACATTCTAATTTAACTGCATGCAAACTTTCAAATTGGCTTTTCCACACTTTTATTTTCATTGAATTTCAATACGTTCAAATCAAAATAACATTGACAAATTTAATGATATAAGCACGAAATTTTAACTGCATGTCCCACATACTATGGCTAATAATGCTATGCATGGATGTTGAAACAACATTGATAGTGTTTTAAATAAAAAATAAAATATGTGTAATAATTTTTAAAAAATTCATATGCAGAGAATGTTAACATTTTTTCTTCCTTTATTATAATGATATAGAAACGTTAATGCATAGTGTTGTTCTAAATTAGTCAGTGGTCATGTAGAAAAAAAACTGGAAAACGTTACTAAAAATTATTTGACTTATTAAAAGTTTTAATATACAAATTTTTAAATAGATTTTCATCAATAACTCGAAAACCTTTAAGCCTAGAAGGATGAAACGTTAATATAATATTACCTATCATGACATAAATGTGAGTACAAAAAATCAAGTATGTAGCTTAAAACCTGTATAAAATAGAAATTTTACTCATCACGCCCCTAAATAAGTTGAAGAGTTGTTTATTTACGAAATTATATTAACAAAGAACCAATACTAATAAAATTCATGGTAAGGTTCCGTTGAGGTATTACGTCACAATTATAAAATATGAATGTTCCGTTGAGGTATTACGTCACAATTATAAAATATGAATAAAATTGTAAAGTACCTTATAGGTCAGTCTCCTCAACTTAAAATGTTTTAACACTCTGCATGCCTTTCGGAACTAGTCCCATCATCAGCAGAATGAAGTAGGTCTATATTTGTTGACCTTCGTTGAAGTACTGACTTGGTTGTGATTATTTTGTATAGAGGATTGTGTGAATGAGAACGTACCCGGTTCACACAATCCTCTATACAAAATAATCACAAATAATTACATTTAGTTCTTCTCTTATTTCTGTATTTCGCCGTTTATCTAAGATTGTATTTCCTGCTACATATCTCAGAAATTTAATTTCAGTTGTATTTATTCTTCTTTCGCTCGTTCGTTAATAGATCAGATTTCTCTGCAATACATTAAATAAGGAAATGCCATTGTTAGATAGATTTTCAATTGTATATCCTTTCTTGTTTTGTGTTCCATTGTTCTGCTAATAGTTGCACACATATTTTAAATTTTCTCTATCTTCGGGTTTTTACAGCTGCTGCCGCCTTCCGTTCCAAACCTCCAAAGCCTACGATTTTGGGCATCTTCAATGCTTAGCCCTCTTTACTTGCATTACTATCTTCATGCTTTCCTTCCATGTTAACTTTGGTCTCCATCTTTTCTTCTTTCTGCTCGGTTGCCATTGATATAGTAGTTTCGGCCATCGCTCATTTTCCATTCTTAAAATATGTCCTAACCATTTAATTCCTTCTCCTCAATTCTTTCAGTTATGCTTTCTTCTGCTTCCATTATTTTTGTAATTTTCTTATTTGTGGCATGTTCTAATTTTGACTTTCTGGCACTTCTGCGTAAATAATAAATTTCTAGAGCTGTTAGTCTGTTCTATTTTATTATTTTGGCCTTTTTAATTGTTCTACAGTCTTAGTTCTCACCATTTTTTCCCCTCTAGTAGCCATACTTTCCGTTTTTTCTGTGAAAATTATAAGAACATATAATTTTGCATTTTTAAATAAATATGCTGAATTTGAATTAGACCTATGACTTGATCATATACAAAAGGAGAGATATATAATATCGTTCCATTTACTTTAAACTTTAGTTTCATGTTTGTCTTGCCATACACCAATTACCTCATCTTTGTAATTATTAAATAGCACAGGTGAGAGAATGCAACCTTTTGTGACACCTTTACTTATTTATACCTTTTCTTATATATTTTAATTGTTTATCACGATATATGTATGTGCGTAGAAAGTTTTAACTGCTTCAATCAGCTGTTTTTACATTATATTCCATAGTTTATCGCTTATTACACTATCTAGTGATTTTTATAATGTATGTAAAGAATGTGTTTTCCTTAGACTATTTAACTCGTGCCCCAAATGGGAATCAATGACCAATCACGTTTCAATGAATTTTGATTTAAAATCAATCACAGTCGATTTTCATCTCGATTTTATCAATTTAATTTTATCACTTTAAAATCAAGCTCCTCGTTTTTAACATTCTGAATAGGTCAGAACATTATTTTGCAGTGACTGACTCTCTAAGAAATACGTTGAACATGACAATTTATATATTATGATGTAACAATTCTAAAATGCATGTGGCTATCAGATTGTATATATATATATATATATATATATATATATATATATATATAGTGCACGAATATAACCAGATAATGGTTGCTGGATATAATATAAAAACATTTGTAGCAATTGATTATACCACAGAAAAAAGAAATCACTGTTTGCACTTTCTTAAACGTGTTCAGAAAAATATAATTGACATATTTACATCATAGGACATCAGAAATTAATTAATAACGTATAATATTGGTTATAAAGAGTTAGACGTATTTTATTTTTCTCCGCTAGGGTGCATTCTTACAATATTGCGATCCGATTTGGCAATAAATAATATGATCTGGTTGCAGTGATGAACAAATGAAACATATCAAACGTTTCTCATTTGTTTTCAAACATCGCCGTTTACATTAAATATATAAATATTTTAAAATAACTATATTTAAATATTGTTTTGTGAGTAAACAGCTTAATTTTATTCGTTAAATAGTCCTACTAACAAATGCCACTTGATTTCCAAATTCTCTTCATAAATTCACTCGTCAATTCGTGGCATCGTGAATTTATCGATAATTTGCAAATCACTCGTGGCATTACTTATGATAAATTCCATTCTCTTTTCAATAAATTGCTTGATTGTAAATCCTCCACATGCACAAGACTTTCCCTTTCAGAAACAATTTCTACCTCCAATAATAATGTTTCGGCAGTTACATTTATAGCCATGTCTAGTTAAACTTCATGCAGGGTATTTTATATATTGCACTCTGGTCTATTTCCTTCCTTAAAATGTGATTTTACAATATCAGCGTGTAACCTACATTGATTAATACTTACATATTTTTATTTTCAGTTCCATACATGCGTATTTTAATAACTATATATCTATATACGATACCCATACGTGCATGCCTGAGGTTAATGGTGCTCCCTGTATGGAGTTTCTAAAACAAGCTAATTTTGTTATGTTTATTTACCTACAGATTTTAACGAATGGCATGTGGTCAGCACACCTAGTAGGCAATCACACTTTTGAAATTCATATTAAAGCACAGCTGAGGTTATGTCATAAGATGTTAAATATAAAATTGGTGCCTGGTAAGTCAGTCGTCCTCAACTAAATTATTATTAAATAATTCCAATATGGAGGCCAGTTTAAAATGCAAAAGATGAAACACTGATTTTGAAAGGCCTCCATATTGGAATTATTTAATAATTTATTGAGGACGACTGACTTACCAGGTACTAGTTTTATATATAACATCCTAGTAGGCAACTAAGGTATTACTTGGATGGATAAAGGTCGGTTAAATTATGCACAGAGACCTTTCAATTCAGGCTTGTGGTTCTTTTACGAGCCTGAAAATCTTCATAATCAGGACCCAAGACTTAAAGTCCCTCCTGGAGGAATTGTCCCTTGAATTTTTCCATCCTCAAAATCCATTGACCCCGGCCGGGTTTGAACCCGAGACTCTAGTGACTAGAGACAAGGAACATAACCACTAGACTACCACTGCACAACCCAATATTTAATTTGTCAATTCATGGAGATTCCTTGTTTTACGCACACTTATAAGAGATTCTACTTCCATGTGGATATTGTCAAACTCATAACATTCTTTTGTTCTATATAAATTCATCCTTGACCTCTTCTGCAGGGTGTGTCCATAATTGTTTAAAATAATCAATACTTCAATACGTTCATTGTTTTAATTCAAATTCTAAAGTTTTACACGTTTGTAACTAAGGAAAGAAAAACTAGATCTTTTAGAAATTGCAGAAATAAATAAATTGAAGAAGAACAATAGGCTGTTAAATTCCCAATTGGATTTAAATGTATCACCTCTTTTAAATTTATATTAAGAGAATGTTTGTTACACTGTTTTTGTTTACATTCAGTTGCCTAGTTACACTTTGTTACGTACTTGAGTGTATATACGTGGTACAGTCAATAAATGTTGAGACCGAGCTCATAGCGGCGCTGTGATGCACTATAGCGCATAGGTGACACCGTGGTGTGGTACCTTGTCAGTTAGTGTCTCGTCCCAGCAAGAGGCAGTTAAGTGCATGCACTGCAGCCAGAACTACGGTCTTTGTTGTGACGGTGATTTGAATGCGCATGTCGGAACTTGAGATGTCACAGTTAGAGCAACATCAAGTTCTGTCAGAAATTAGGCAGGACCGCTGCCGAAACGATTCAAATGATGCATTAAGATTACGGTGAGTACGCATTGAGTTTGCAGTTTTGTGTTTAGGTGGCACCGACGTTTTTTGCAAGGAAGAAACAGTTTGGAAGAAGATGTGCGTACTGGGCAGCCACAAATAATTCGAACTAAACGCAAGATCGAAGAAGTAGTAACGTTGATGCATGCTAACCGCTCCCAATCAGTAGTCGATCTGGTAGCAGCGTAGGGGTCAGCCATGGTACTTGCTACAAAATTCTGTCTCATGACCTGAACATGTCTCGTGTTACGCAGCACAGCGTGTCACCGAATCCTGTCACTAGACCAACGTCATGACCGCATGGCGATTTGTGGTGACTTCATCAGCAGTGCTGACGATGATCCGACGTTTCTTAACCGGATAAAAACTGGAGACGAAACATGGTGAAAATGCAAGGTGACGCTTAAACTGTTTTTTGATTCAAATGGAATTGTTTACATGGAATTCATATCAGAAGGTGCAACTGTAAACAATAGCCGCTACAAAGAGATCCTTGGCCGTTTATGCGAATCAATTCGCCGTAAGCGACCTGAGCTTTGGCGTACAAAGAATTGGCTGTTGCTACACGTCAACACCCCCGCACATCGTTCTGTCCGTGTCCAACATGAATTTGCAAGGCAACAGGTGACAGTTTTGCCATACCCTCCGTAATCATCTGATCTCGCGCCATGCGATTTTTTTTTCTCTTTCCTCGCATGAAAGCAATCCTACATGGGCGTATATTTCATTCTTCCGAAGAGGTCATGACTGCCACAAGTGAAGCCAATACGGGACCTTCCTGCCAACATCTTTCAGCGGTGCTTCCAGCAGTTATATCAACGTTAGCAAACGTGCATAACGGCCACGGCGACTATTTTGAGGGAGGATTTGTTCCCTTATTTGCTTTTTCATTATTCGCGGGTTAAAAAATTGCGACACAGTTCATGTATTCGCGGCTAAAATTTTCTTTATTCGCGGATCGAGTCGGTATATTAGAAGGATTAGTATCTTTTATTAACGCATCGACAACTTTTTTTATTGCAGGCACGTGTCAAGGCGACTTTTACAAAGAGTGATTCAAAACAAATGGTCGAATTAATATCAATGTACAACAAACCTTATTGTCACTAAGCCTAAAGTTCATTGTTTAAAGCCACCGCCTCTGTATTTTACGTTCTGCTATGTCCGTTGATAAGTGCCGCCCTCGCCACGATCAGTGTTTTATTGTTTCAACTTGTCATATTCGTTGCAATAATTTTGATTGAATAACACGCGTCTCTCCTGCTTTGTTACCAGTTTATAATGTCGACTAATAGGAAAATAGTTCAAAATCTCTCATTAATTGTTTTTATTTTGATAATTTATATATATTTTGGGAACCTTGGTACGTATATCCATACAAATTACCATTCCATATTCGCGGTTTTTGTATTCGGGACATATTTGCGGAACATATCCTCATGAATAAGGAGCTTTTACTGTATTAGCAAATTTTGTAGTTTCTTTTTCGTATATGTTAGTGTTATACACTTCTTTTTATTCTTATCACTAGGTCTACGATTTTTATGATAAAGCATTATTTTTTGGATAAAGTGACACGTTTCTTAAATATACATAAATGCTTTTTATACTTATTCACTGGCACTTCGAACCCGCAGGTTTATGGCCGATCGGACATAAGCTCTCCACACATCCCTATCCTGAGCTAATGTTTTCCAATCATTCCCTGTATAATCTACTTCCCTCAAATCATAGTTAATGTTATTCTCCCACCTCATTTTTGTTTTACCAACTGGGCGTTTTCCCTCTGGTTTTCCTACAAGAAGCTTCCATGCACGCCTTTCATTCCCCATATGCTTTTTATAAAAACTAATTTAATTAAAGTACTCTGTTAAGTCATATTTATGCATATTTGGCCATTCACATGTGACAGAGCATGTTATAGCAATTTATTGGCCATATTCGTCATATTTTCACCCTCTGGAGGAGTAAAGAACTTTTATCGTACAATTTCTTCCTTGCGTCTTCGTTTGAGTTGTTAAATTTCTCAGAATTTTGTTTCTTGTAAAATCTGTCTTTCTCTTCTATTTCGTTTCAATTCATAGTATGTAAATTTTGCTTATGTATATACCTGTATATTGTTTCGCGACAAACAGGTAGCTACCATACTGATAATTTTAATAAAATGGAAAGCATGCTATAATGTCAAATTCCATAGTTTAGTTTGCTTCTCATCTCATGGACTGGTGGTCAGCATTTCTGACTACTGTTTATGAGGTCCCGGGTTCGATTCCCGGTCAAACCATAGGATTTTTCCTTAAACGGAAATCATTCCTGTGGTTGCCCATGGTCTGGAATTTAGGTTAAGTTTAGGTTAAGAACTCTCCTGATGCATCAATATCATTTATCACCCATCATATCATCGGGTTAACGTAACTCCGCCTTCAAGGCGCCCCAACTTCAGAAGTGGGTTACAATAACGCCGATTCCAGATGAGAATACCAAATATCCCGTAATGACACCTGATGCCATTGAATAAATAAATAATTATAGGCTGTTATTTATTTACTTCATCTAATACCTGCGTGCGCTGCTACGCCTAAATAAATTAAGTGGATTTTTATGTTTAGTTGAATAAGTAAATAGGAAAATAATTATAAATTTATATCGTAATTATTTTTAGATACTCCGTGCTAAATACTCGGTGTTGTTTCCCGGGAATCTATTTATCCCGATCTTCTTGACATCAGTGAGCTGAAAGACAAAAATTGTTATTGTGAGTTATCCGTAAAAGATAGATATTGCTGTCGCAGACTATTTTAATATAATTTTTTTGTAATATCCAATTGTGTGTGCATTAATTTGGTATATGTGTTATGGTTAGGCAGCGTAAACCATTTAAGCGTCCAAAAGCACTTTTTTTTAGTGCACCGATGTACTTTCTTTCTTTTTTTTTTCTTTTTAGCTCCGGCCCTATTGTACCTACGGTAATATGTTATGTACGTTAATTCCCAAGAACATTATGTAAATGATGATGAAACCCCTAATCAAATCAGCCAAGACGTTTTTGACTCCATAAAGGACAAACTCACAGACACTCATTTTACATACTGTATATTAAAATTTACTTATATTTCATTTGTTGAGTTGAAGTGAAGTCTTTATCATAAGTAATGCCACGAGTGATTTGCAAATTATCGATAAATTCACGACTAACGAAGTGAGGAGTAAATTTATCTAGAGAATTTGGAATTAAAGAGTGGCATTTGTTAGGACTATTTATCGAATAAAATTAAGCTGTTTACTCACAAATCATTATTTAAATATAGTTATTTTAAAATATTTATATATTTAATGTAAACGGCGATGTTTGAAAACAAATGAGAAACGATTGATACGCTTCATTTGCTTCTTTTGTTCATGACTGAAACCAGATCATATTATTTATTGCCAAAGGAACGCAATATTGTAAGAATGCACTCTAGTGGAGAAAAAATGAAATACATCAAACTGTATATTAATTCTTTTCTGATGTCCTAGGATGTAAATGTAAGAATTATATATTTTTGGAATGTTATTACCTGGGGAAAAAATACATTTAAGAAAGTGCAAACAGTGGTTTATTTTTTTGGTGGTATAATCAATTGCTACAACTGTTTTTATATTAACTCCCGCACGCGGTATGTGTTGACATTCATGCACTATATGTACAATCTGGTAGCCGTATTTCTTGGAGAGTCAGTCACTGCAAAATAATGGTATGACCTTTTCAGAATGTTAAAAAGGAGGTGCTTTCTTTATTATGATAAATTTTAGTTGGTAAATTGTAGGCGAAACACGATTGTGATTGGTTGTAAATAAAAAAAATCATTGAAACGTGATTGGTCATTGACTCCCATTTGGGGCATGAGTAAATAATTTCCTTAACGCTGCCTGTATAAATAAAGCATTATTATTATCCCATTGGACAATCCTTTCCCCTCAAACATTTTGTTTAGTTATATGGACTTTATATGAATATGTAAGAACGAATTTAATTCGAATATAAAACTACAGTCAACTTTTTAAAGCAACAATACCAGTGAGAATAGATTTTCATTTGTACAAAATTTCTCTTCTTTTATTTGCATTATTACGTCTGTCGTTTTATTGAAAATATGTAAATCTCTCTATGTTTAGGGATATTGACAATAGAATGAAAGTTGGTATGTAGCTCACACGATATTTAAACGATGCAACTTCGCTGGCAGTATATTTTCATTTGTGAATAGGGTCACATAGAGTCCATTGGATTTCCTTTACATCCTCCCTAAACACCACATCGACCCGATTTCTCCCCACCATTCGCCGATGTTCATCTAAATACCAAAAATGAATGTATTTTCTACTGATGAAACTTTGAAATGCGGAATAAATATTTTCGCACATAAAATAAATCTTTACAATCGCATACAATTTTTGTTTTTCGATATTTTTCTTCAATTTTAAAATGTTCGTATAAACTATGTTCTAACGTAACAAAAAAAAACATGTACTTGAGTGAGGATTTAACTCTAGACCTCAATATTTACGGCTGGCGCTCTCTTCCATCGAGCTACAAGGTTCAGGTACAATTTCTTCCTCTATCCAGGCCTACAGACGGCTTGTCTGGTAACACTAATTTCCATATAAGTCTCATAATTAGCTGCCTTCATCATCATCATCATAATCAACAATCACGGATTAATCCCATGTGACTTGTTCCGGTCTCGGAGGTTTTCATTCAAAACGTTGAATCCATCTCTTTTTCGGTATACCAACATTCCTGTCTCTTTTTGGTTTGTAATTAAGTGTAATTTTTGGAATGCGATCAACTTTTATTCTTTGAACATGTTCTTTCCAGTTTTTTTAGATTCTTTTATTTTATCTAAAAGTTTAAAAATATTTTTTTGAATGCAGGCTTTCACGGCCGGTAATCATAATGTTGAGTGATTACTGCGTGTGTCAATGATGTGTTTCGTCCAGTGTCTACTTTTCCCGATCTTCTTAACATCAATGAAATACAAAAATGGTTATTGTAGTTACCCGTAAAACGCGGAATTTTTTCGTAGAAGTTTTTGAGATATTCAATTCTATGTACATTAATATTATGCATTTTTATGATTTAGGCAGCGTAAGCCATTTAAGCGTCCAAAAAGCGACTTCGGTTCACGTTTTTTACTACAAATGGTGATTTTTAAGGGTGTAGGAGTTGAGCATCACAACTCTCTTAAAGCGTATGCACATCCCGGGAATCTCCTGAACATTTTGTAAAAAAAACCCATCACAATCGGATGAACGGTGTGGCAGCGCATAAAATACGAACAAACAAACAAACAAACATTAATTTTTATATATTAGACTAGCTAATACCCGGCGTACGCTGCTACGCCTAAATAAATCATAATGTGTTTTTGAATATGGAAAAGAAAAAAAAACATATATAAATTTACATCATAATTATGATGATCTTGAAGAAGATTTCCGGGCTGTAGTCCGTGGTCGTGAGGCTTGTAGTTCCCCGACTTTTCGCCAGAGACTGCGTCTGGCATCCTCAAGGGTTGTCTTGAGACTGGCAATTCTAACAACAACAACAATTGAGTGACGGTGACTTGGCACCGTCCTGAGCTCTGCATACTGTTACCCACTGGGTATTCTTGGCAGTTAATTCCGTAGTGGCTATCGTTTTAGGATTGTGGTTCGTTTAATCCTAGCCATTGTGACAAGATGGTTTCTTTTGGTCTACGTACCTGAATAATAAATTGTGGATATGTCCACACAGTATATAGATATCAAGTCGCACTGGGTAGTGCAACCTGATATCACATTCTATGCGAGCAACTCGCACAATCTATTTAGTTTGTGGTTCACTTAACTTTAACCTATGTTACACAGGTTAAAGATCCTGTGCAGGAAAAGGAATTTCTCCATAGGAGAGGGTAGTTCAGCCAATATTAGCTGAAGACCCTGGAGATACTCCTCGACCTGCTGCCCTAGTTGTAATTTAGGCAATTGCTGGCCCTGGCCTTGAACATTCTGTTCACCTTTTGGTTTAGTGAAGAGGTGCCCTTCTTTAGGGATTGGGAAAAGGAAACATTAGGTTGGACTTTCACCGAAGTGAAAGTCCTAGGTTGAGATATAGGTTCTTTGGGTTGAGCTGCCCTATTATAACTCACAAGCGCTGCCTGGAAAACAGGGCAGCCACGATAGGATGCTGGGTGTCCGTTAGCCCCGCAATTTGCGCACTTAAGCAAATTAGCATCTCTCTGTGCAGAGGCTTTAACTGGAGTCCTTATGTCCATGGGCCTCGGCACAGATTACGCAACGTGGCTTCCGGCAGCATGCGGAAAAGGTATGATTAAATGACTGACACCTAAAACATTGCTTAAGGCCAGTCCTTGGTCTGTAAGATTCCACCGATACGCTTCAGATCATAAATTTTCAGAGCCTCTGCTGTCCGCTCGAGTTCAAGAATGAAAATGGGAAGAGGTTTCTCTACGTTATCTTTTTTTGGCAAATATTTGCCTAATACTTTTCAGAGGAAATCCCAAGGACCTAATTTCCTCTTCTATTTCGTCAATGGGAGTATTTGAAGGCAGCCGTTTTAGCACTACCTTCAATGGAAGTTCCTTTTTAGTCAAATGAGTATAGTATTCCTTGTGAATGGAATTAAAATACTGTCTAAGGACTAAAAAGTCCTCCATTGTAGTTGCGTAATAACGCAAACCTTCTCTTATGTTAACAACTTTGAGTGGTCCACTTATGAGTGTCTTTATCTCTTTATTCATGCGAAACAGATCCCCATGACCAGTGACAGTGATTGGCGGGGGCCTCTGTTTCGCAGAGTCAACATTTCGAGAAGGTGTAGTATTTGTCGCATCGGTCGATGGACCAGCAATTTCAGGTGGAACCACTGTAGAGGAAGTTCCAGAAGTTGATGCTTCCATATTTGTGACAGCTAGTGCTGCAAATTTGTTAGAAGTCTCAACCCCTGATACTACAGTGGGAGACCTCACTTTGACTTGTTTGGGTAAATTTTGGGTTTTCTTCTCAGAAATATTTTCTGTGATTTTTGATACTTTAATACCTTTACTTTTACTTTTGTTTCTCCTCTTTTTGGGAGTCGTTGATTCTTTAGGTTCAGATTCAGTTTTCAGAAATGTAGGTATGGGTATGTCAAATATGTCCCTTTCTCTAGGTTTAGGTTTTACTTGTTGCTCTGAATCTGTTTCCGAACTTGCGTCATGTTCTGGGAGAAAGCTGTGTGCTTGGAGCTCAAGCGCAGCAGCTTTTACTTCCTTCAACATGAGCGAGTACAAAGTTACACTTTCCGGTACTTGGCCATATATCTTATCTAATTTCTCCATACAGGTCAAAGTGATGTCGCACACCGAATCAGATCTTTCACTGCTGGGGAAAGTAGCCAGATTATTAGTGATGAGTAAGAATACTCCGCGTATCTCATGAATATATCTCTGATATCGAGTATTTTCCTCGCTTTTCTTTTTGGCAATATATGTCTCGAAAAATTGTGAGGCTTCTTCCCACAACGTGAAAGGTCTGATGTCCTCATTATTTTCATCCAGGTCCATAGACCCTGGAAAATCAAATGCAGCAGCCATGCTTGGTTATACCAAGACTTAGTCTACTACTTCACTTAACTTTATTAGAAAACCACTTGTCACCAGGATAGAACTACACTGCACATTAGTGAAGGAACCACAACACTATAACTTTAGACACTACACACGTGAATTTATCTAATTTCTAGAACACTAGAACACTTTACACTGGACCGGGCCGGTAAGCCCGGTCTGGAATTAACTGCTCTAACCGCCGATTGGTTGTGTAGCGATCACTATTTATATGGCAACCAATCACAGAGCCCTAGAACTACCAGTAACCGCACTGAATTTGATGTTAATGAAGCACCACGGCGTATACTGATGGTCACCCATCAATGCTTGATTCAAGCTCGATGTCACTGACGGTCACCCATGCAGTCTCGATGCAAGCTTGTTGTTACCATTAAAGACGTCTTTCTTCTTCTTCTGAAGTTCTTTATAGTAATGATATGATCAATGATGATTACTGGCAATTCTGTCCGCTGTCTGTCCTATTTATACGTTCACCGCGATGTGTTCGTAAGTTGTATCTGCCTTCTGATTGGTCAGCGTTAGGGACTTCCATTGCTCCAATGAGATTGCTGTTTGATGATCTAGTCGACTGTACGTTATATCTGCCTTCTGATTGGTCAGCGGTAGGGACTTCCATTGTTCCACTGAGATTGCTGTTTGATAGTCTACGGCATCACCTCTTCCTCGCTCCCGTCAATCCCCAGGCCTTACTCGATCCCGGAGTAAGGACAAGGAACCTCCTGCCCTGTCTTCCCATCATCTAACGATGATGAAGTTACAACCAAAAGACACCTATCCCCAACATCCACCCCACGGACCAGACATATATGATACAGATCTAGAGTCCAAGACAAGAGAAACACATTCTGAAAATTCAGACTCAGAAATAGATTCTGATAAAGAAACAACACAAGACACATCTAACCAAAAACATGAAAAATCAATTGACCAAGAGAAACATGAAACACACAAGACACATGATTCAGATTTCACACTGCCAAAGCGCACAAGTAAACATACTACTCTAAATGATACGACCTCAGAAATTAATACAAAAACAGATTTAATCCTCTAACTGACATAGATACAGATACAGTAGAAAGTGAGAAACCAAAGCCAAAATTTCGTAAACCACCGCCAATAATAGCAGATATTAAAGTAACTAACGCTATGACACTTGAAAAATAGCAGTAAAAAACATCAAAACCGTAAAAATGACATACACTAACAACACCTAAAGATTCAAACTGAAGATAACACAACTTACAACGAAGTCATAGAAAGACTGAAATCAAATAATTTCAAATATTACACACATGCAAATGAACCTAACACTGCGCTGAAAGTCACTTTAAAAGGTCTGCCATCTGAATTTCCCACTGCTGACATACTCTCTTACTTGCAAAATCACAATTACCCAGTAATAGCAATAAGACAGTTAACTAAACAAACGTTCCAAAGTGGAAATAGGATCAAAACACCTCTGCCAGTCTGGATTCTCACATTTAAAAGAAATGAACACTTAGACGAAAAACTAAATGAACTCAGCCACATATGTTACATAAAAGTAAGACTTGAAAAATACATTGGCTTGTCAGGAATCACTCAGTGCTACAGATGCCAGGGCTTTGGACACATAGCTCAGTACTGTAATAGGACTGAGAGATGTGCCCGATGTTCTGGAACGCACAGGCTTTCAGCCTGTAATAACAACACTGTTAAATGTTCCAACTGCAAGGGCGAACACACCGCAAGTTTCAGGGACTGCCCAATCTACAAAAAACATCTCGCAAGGCCTCAACAAACGACAACAGCTAAACCTCAGCAACCAGCAGCAAAACCAACACCTCAAAATGGCACTAATAGAACACAAAGATCTACATCAGACAAACCTAAGTCCAACTGCCATTAGCAGAGCTACCCAAAACGCCGAAATTGAAAGCCCCATGACTGACAGATTAAACTTCCCCCCACTAATAAGAAACAACACTATTGCAGATGCAGTGAGAAGTACCACAAATAATAATAACACTAATTCAATAGAAGCCCTAATTACACTCATAAGAAAGTCCTAGAAAACCCACAATTACTAAATACTATAATTTCACTACTCACTGCTTTAACCCAAAATGGCCCTTAAACCTAAAACAATAATAAAACCCTTGCTTGTATTAGAATGGAATGCAAACGGAGTCAGAAGCGAAACTTTAGAACTAACTAACCTACTAACCAGACTGAACATAGACGTTGCCTTAATAGCTGAGACAAAATTAAAGAAACATATTACCTGGAGAATACCAAATTACGACATTTACAGAACAGACAACGAAAACGGACATGGTGGTACAGCTGTAATAGTTAAATCCACAATACAACACTCACATACTACTATTCAAGGACTGACTAACATTCAATTAACTGCAATAGACATATACTCTTATAACGTGACAACTACAGTTGGAGCCATATACATACCACCTAAAACTCTACTTACAGTTGCAGAACTAGACACACTAACGAAACATAATAATAAATTCATATTTGGAGGAGACTTTAATGCAAAAAGCCCAACATGGAACTCAAGACTTACAAACGTAAAAGGCAAAACATTACTACAACACTCACTAGACAACCGATATCAAGTAACAGGACCTTTACAGCCGACTCACTACAGTTATCTAGGATACAGACCAGACATACTGGATATTTTTATCATGAGACAAAGACCTACCATAAACTATATTGACGTTCTAGATGAATTAAACTCAGACCACAGCCCAGTAATAATGGAAATTGACTTAAATCCCATCAGAACTCAGACTAGAAATTACATTACTAAAATAACAAACTGGGCATCTTTTCGACAAAAGTTAAATGACAGCATAACTCCAAATATTACGAAAAACACTACAGAAGAACTAGACCTAGCCACCAAAACTTTCCAAGACACGCTACTACAAACCGTCAACAGTACTACCACTATCAGTTCAAATAGAAAACAAAAAACACAAAACATCCCAGGACTAACTGAACTACTTCAACAGAAAAGACAAATAAGACGAACATGGCAACGTCTAAGAACCCAGGAAGACAAACGACAACTTAACTTAATCTCAAAAAGAATAAAACAACTTATCCAAAATCATAAATTTGAACAACTCAACGAACAACTAAAGACTGCAGTTGAGACAGACGAAACTTGGAAAATAATAAAAAATTTCACTCACAGGCAAACGACCACAAACAGACCTCTACATGTATTTAGTACACAATTGATCTTCTTGGTGATACAGTATTAAAATATATATACAGTCAATATGCCCATGTCAAACCATAAATATTTAAAATGGTCACCTAGTTTCTACAAGCCAAGCTTGGTCATTCTCAAGACCAGATATGGACTGCAGACAATATAGATAAAAAATAAAGAGACAAATTCAGTTAAAAACAACTAGGGACGTCACATGACGCAATCATTCACGAGTGAAGGTAAAACATAATAAAACTAATCCTCTTTTTTTATCAATTAGAGAAAAGAGGGGGCTTTACGGATAATGGGGCTTTGTCTTTGTTCATTATTTTATCCTTATTTTTATAAATTTCCAAACTTTCCACGGACGTTAAGGAATTTGACATCCCTGACCGAACCAACCAGCCTAATATTACTTTTGTTGATAGCGTGACCGTACTCAGAAATATGCTGGGCAACTCCATTATTTTTCAATTCTTTTCTTTGAGTCTGAAATGGGCAATATGTTCATTAAATCTAGTTAAAATGGATCCTTCCTTCTTCTGTTGGCCCAACATATTTCAAGTCACAGTCATTTCATGCAATTTCAGAAATCCCCCCCCCCGGATTTCTCTATCCAATCGCCTTTATCTTTCGGGTGTCCGAGTAACCTATTTAATGTCAAAGTGGAAGTGAAAATCAATTTAGTATCTAGTCCTTTGAATATCTTGTTCAAACCTCTAGTTAAAGAGGGAACGTACGGCATAATAGCAAAATTAGCTTTATTAATAGGAGAATGGAAAGCTGTAGAATCCATAACAAGTTTTCTAAATTCAAATTTACGAATCAACTTATCAATAATATTTTCATTGAAACCATTACACTTAGCTATATCTTTAATGGTTTGTAATTCCTTATTATATCTATTTTTACTTAACGGAAAAGTGATAAGACGGTGAACTAAAAAATTGAAACTGGCCATTTTATGTTGATTACAATGGTGAGAATCTGCCGGGATATATCTAAATGTACTGGTATCTTTTCTATAAATGTCAAATTCCAATCTATAATTATTTATAATTATTATTATCATATCTAAAAAAGGCAGCCTTCCATTCTCTTCCTCTTCATACGTAAAATTTATGCTGGGAGTTCGGTCATTTAATATTTCAACAAATTCCTGTACATTACATTTTTTGGTATCAAAAATAGCAAAAATGTCGTCAACATATCTGAGCCAGACCCTTGGAAAGTAATCTAATTCCTTCCCAAGCTCCGTCTCAAATCTGCTCATAAAAAGATCAGCTAGGAAAGGAGACAATGAATTACCCATTGCCGTTCCCTCCTTTTGTTCATAAAACTTATTGTTAAATTGAAAAATGTTCTGATTCATGCAAAGTTCCGTTAACTTGATATATTGATTGACAATATGGGGCTCCAATTTATTCTGTAGTAGTAGGTCTTCCAAGAAACTCAGCGTCTGAGGTATCGGTATAAGCTAGGAAAGAGAGATTTCACATCAAAAGAAATCAAAATCTCTCCATCCTTCAGCTCGATATTCTTGGTTTTCTCAATGAAT